>BDMR012750599.1:0-11319 GCA_002091895.1 Caridina multidentata
GTCGGGATTATGACCGTCATCATCATCTTGATTACTGTCATCTTCATCATGATGACTGTCATCATCATTGTGATGACTGTCATCGCCGGGATGATGACCGTCATTGCCAGGATGATGATTGTTATCGCCAACCTGATGACCGTCATTGCCAGGAGAAAGACTGTCATCGCCAGGATGGTGACTGTCATCGCCAGGATCATGAACGTCATAGCCATGATGATGACAGGCATCGCCAGGATGATGACGGTCATTGACAGAATGATGACTGTCATTGCCAGGATGATGACCGTCATTGCCAGGGGGTAGACTGTCATCGCCAGTATGATGACTCTATTCGCCAAAATAATGACCGTCATCGTCATCATGATGAATGTCATCATCATCATGATGACCATCATTGTTATCATGATGACTATTATTGTCATCGTGATGACCATTATCATCATCATGACGACCGTCATCATCAGAATGATGACTGTCATCGTCATCATGATGACTGTCAACGTCCAGATGATGTCTGTCATCGTCAGGATGATGACCCTCATCATCAGGATGATGACTGTCACCGTCGGGATCATGACCGTCATTGTCCGGATCATGACCGTCATGGTCGGGATGATGACCGTCATCGTCAGAATGATGATCGTCATTGCCAGGATGATGACCGTCATCACAACGATTACGGTCGTCAACGCCAGGATGACGGTCGTCATCGCCAGGATGATGATCGTCGTCGCAAGGATGATTGTCATCACCAGGATGACCGTCATCATCAGGATGATGATTGTCTTCACCAGAATGATGACTGTCATCGTCATCATGATGACCGTCATCGTCAATATGATGACTGTCATCGTCAGGATGATGACCTCATCTACAGGATGATGACCATCATCGCCAGGATGATCACCGTCATAGCCAGGATTATGACCATCATTGCCAAGATGATGACTGTAATCGCCAGGATGATGACTGTCATCGCCAGGATTTTGACCGTCATCGCCAAGAGGATGACCGTCATTGCCATGATGATGACCTTCATCACCATCATGATGACTGTCATCGTCTACATGATAACCGTCATCGTCAGGATGACGACCGTCAACATCATTATGATAACCGTCTTCGCTATCATGATGACCATTATCGTCATCATGATGACCGTCATCGTCATCATCATGACCGTCATTGTCATCATCATGACCGTCATCGTCAGGATGGTTGCTGTTATCGTCATGATGTTGACCGTCATAGTCATCATGATGACCGTCATCGTCAGGATGATGACTGTCATCGCCAGGATGATATCCGTCATTGCAAGGATGATAACGTTCATCGCCAGTTTGATGACCGTCATCATCATCATCATGCCCGTCATCGTCATCATCATGACCGCCATCGTCAGGATGATGACCGTCATCGTCAGGATGATGACCGTCAATGTCAACATGATGACCGTCATCTACATCATCATGACCGTCATCTTCATCATCATGACCGCCATCATCATCATGATGACCGTCATTGCCTGGATCATGACCGTCATCACCAGAATGATGACCATCATCGCCATCATGATGACCATCATTGTCATCATGATGACCGTCATCATCATCATGATGACCGTCATCATCATCATGATGACCGCCATCACAAGGATGATGATCGTCATCGCCAAAATGATGACCGTCATCGCCAGGATGATGACAGTCAAGGTCATCATGATGACCGTCATCGCCATCATGATGATCGTCATCGCCAGGATGATGACCATCATAGTTATCATGATGACCGTCAACATCATCATTATGACCATCATCGTTGTCATGATGACAATCATCGTCATCATGATGACCGTCTTCATCATCATCATGACCGTCATCGTTATCATGATGACCATCATCGTCATCATGATGACCGTCCTCTTCATATTGATGACTGTCATTGCCAGGATTTTGACCGTCATCGCCAGGATGATGATTGTCATCGTGAACATGATGACCGTCATCGCAAGGATGATGACCGTCAACGTCATCATTGTGACCGTCATTGATATCATGATGACCATCATCGTAATCATGAGGACCATAATCGTCATCATGATGACCATCATTGTCAGGATGATGACCATCATCATCATCATCATGACCTTCATCGTCATCATGATAACCGTCATTGTCAGGATTATGACCGTCATCCCCAGGATGATGAATGTAATCGCCAGGATGATGACTGTAATCACCAGGATGATGACAGTCATTGCCAGGATGAACACTTTCATCTCTAGAAGGATGACCTTCATCACCAGGATTAAGACCATCATCATAAGGATAATGACAGTCATCGCCAGAATGATGACCGTCATCGCCAGGAGGAAGACTGTCATCGCCAGGACGATGACTGTCATCGGCAGGATGATGACCGTCTACGTCATCATGATGACTGTCATTTTCATTAAAATGACCGTCATCATCATCGTGATGACTCTCAATGCCAGGATGATGACCGTCATTGCCAGGATGATGATTGTCATCGCCAACCTAAATACCGTCATCGCCAGGATGATGACCGTCATTGTCATCTTGATGACCCTCATCGCCATCATGATGACCTTCATCGCCAGGGTGATGACCGTCATCGTCATCATGATGACCGTCAACGTCATCATTATGACCGTCATCGTTATCATGATGACCATCATTGTCAGGATGATGACCGTCATCATCATCATGATGACCGTCTTCGTCATCATGATGACCTTCATCATCAGGATGATGACTGTCATCGTCAGGATGATGACCGTCATTGTCAGGATTATGAATGTCATCCCCAGGATGATGACCCTCAATCGATAGTATTATGACTGTTATCGCCAGAATGATGACCGTCATTGCCAGCATGATGACCGTCATCGCCAGGAGGAAGACTGTCATCGCCAGGATGATGACTGTCATCGCCAGGATCATGAACGTCATAGCTATGATGCTGACAGTCATCTCCAGGATGATGACAGTAATCGCCAGAATGATGACTGTCATTGCCAGGATGATGACCGTCATCGCCAGGAGGTAGACTGTTATCGCCAGTATGATGACTCTCATCGCCAGGATGATGACCGTCTCCGTCATCATGATGAATGTCATCATCATCATGATGACCGTCATTGTCATCATGATGACCATTATTGTCATCGTGCTGACCGTTATCGTCATCATGACAACCGTCATCGTCCTCATGATGACTGTCATCGTCCAGATGATGTCTGTCATCGTCAGGATGATGATGGTCATCATCAGGATGATGACTGTCACCGTCGGGATCATGACCGTTATTGTCCGGATCATGACCGTCATCGTCTGGATGATGACCGTCATCGTCAGAATGATGATCGTCATCGCCAGGATGATGACCGTCATCGTCAGGATGATGACGGTCATCGTCATTATGATGACCATCATCGCCATCATGATGACCGTCATTGCCAGGATGATGACCGTCATCGTCATCAGGATGACCGTCATTGACTTCATGATGAACGTCATCGTCCGGATGATGACCGTCATCATCAGGATGATAACCGTCTTCGTCATCATGATGACAGTCATCGTCAGGATGATGACCATCTTCGTAATCATGATGACAGTCATCGTCAGGATGATGACCGTCATTGCCATCTTGATGACCGTCATTGCCAGGATCATGACTGTCATCATCATCATGATGACCGTCATTGTCATCATGATTACCGTCATTATCATCATGATGACCGTCATCCTCAGGATGATGACGCTCATCGCCAGGATGATGACCGTTATTGCCAGCATGATGACCGTCATTGCCAGGGTGATGACCGTCATCGTCTTCATGATGACCATCATCTTCATCATCATGACCGTCATCATCATCATCATGACCGTCATCGTCATCATGATGACCGTCATCGTCATCCTGATGACCGTCATCGCCAGGATGATGACCGTCATCACCAGGATGATGACCGTCATCGCAAGGATAATGACCGTCATTGTATGGATTATGACCATAATTTTCATCATGATGACAGTCATCGTCAGGATGATGACCGTCATCACCAGGATGATGACCGTCATCGCCAGGATGATGACCGTCATCGCAAGGATGAGGGCCCTCATCTCCAGGATGATGACCGTCGCCGACAGGATGATAACCCTCATCGCCAGGATGATGACCGTCATCACCGGGATAATGACCATCATCATCATCATGACCGTCATCATCAGGATGATGACCATCATCGTCATCATGAAGACGGTCATCATAATTATGATGACTGTTATCGTCATAATGATGACCGTCATTGCCAGGATGATGACCGTCATTACCAGGATGATGACAGTCATTGCCAGGATGAGTACCGTCATCGCCAGGATGATTACTGTCTTCGCCATCATGATGACTGTCATCGCCAGGATGATGACGGTCTTCATCATTATTATGACCATCATTGCCATCATGATGACCGTTATCATCAGGATGATGACCGTCATCGTCAGGATGATGTCCATCTTCGTCATCATGATGACCGTCATCGTCAGGAAGATGACCGTCATTGCCAGGATATTGACCGTCATTGCCTGGATCATGACCGTCATCGCCTGAATGATGACCGTCATCGCAAGGATGTTGACTGTCATCTCCAGAATGAGGACTGTCACCATCATCATGATGACCGTCATCGCCAGGATGATGATCGTCATCGCCAACATGATGACCGTCATCGCCAGGATGATGACAGTCAAGGTCATCATGATGACCATCATCACCATCATGATGACTGTCATTTCCAGGATGATGACGGTCATCGTCATTATGATGACCATCATCGCCATCATGATGACCGTCATTGCCAGGATGATGACCATCATCGTTATCAGGATGACCGTCATTGCCATCATGATGAACGTCATCGTCAGGATGATGACCATCATCGTCAGGATGATGACCGTCATCGTCAGGATGATCACCATCTTTCTCATCATGATGACAGTCATCGTCAGGATGATGACTGTCATTGCCAGGATGTTGACCGTCATCTCCAGGATTATGACCGTCATCGCTAGAATGATGACCGTCACCGCCAATATGATGACCGTCATTGCCAGGATGATGACTGTCATCATCATCATGATGACCGTCATAGTCATCATGATGACCGTCATTATCATCATGATGACCGTCATCCTCAGGATGATCATCCTCATCGCCAGGATGATGACCGTTATTGCCAGGATGATGACCGTCATCGCCTGGATGGAGACGCTCGTCGCCTGGATGATGGACGTCATCTTCAGGATGATGACCGTCACCGACAGGATGATAACCCTCATCGCCAGGATGATGACCGTCATTGCCGGGATGATGACTGTCATCGTCATCATGATGACTGTCCTCGCCATCATGATGACCGTCATCGTAGTCATGATGACCACTATCACCATCATGATGACTGTCATTATCAGGATGATGACCATCATCGTCATCATGAAGACGGTCATCATAATCATGATGACTGTTATCATCATCATGGTGAGCGTCATTGCCAGGATGATGATCGACATTACCAGGATGATGACAGTCATCGCCAGGATGAGAACCGTCATCGCCAGGATGATTACTATCTTCGCCATCATGATGACTGTCATCGCCAGTCATCATCTTGACAATGACGGTCATCATCCTGGCAACGACGGTCATCAATCTGGCGTTGACGGTCATCATTTTGGCGATGACGGTCATTATTCTGGCGATGACGGTCATCATTCTGGCGGTAACGGTCATCATCCTGGCGATGACAGTCATCATCCTGACTATGACGGTCATCATTCTGGCGATGACGGTCATCATCCTGGCGATGACGGTCATCGTGATAAAGATGACGGTGATCATGATGAAGATGACGGTCATCATCCCGACCATAACGGTCATCATGATGACAATTATAGTCATCATGAAAACGATGATGGGCATAATGATGACGTTGACGGTCATCATGATGACTATGATGGTCATCATGATGAAGATGACGGTCATCATGTAGGTGATAACGATCTTCATCCTGGCACTGACGGTCATCATGATGATGATGACGGTCATCATGATGACGATGATAGTCATCATTATAACGATGATGGTCATAATGATGACATTTACAGTCATCATGATGACTATGATTTTTATCATGATGGCAATGATGGTCATCATGATGAAGATGACGGTCATCAACCAGGCGATGATGGTCATCATGATGGTGATGACGGTCATCATGATGACCTTGACTGCCATCATCCTGGTGATGAAAGTCATCATGCTGGCGATGACGGTCATCATCTTGGCGATGACGGTCATCATGATGATGATGAAGGTCATCATGATGACCATGACAGTCATCATGATGATGATGACAGTCATCATTCTAGCAATGAATGTCAACATCCTGGCGATGACTGTCATCATTCTGGAGATGACGGTCATGATCCTGGTGATGACGGTCAACATCCTGGCAATGACGTCATCATCCTGACGATGACGGTCATCATGATAACGAAGATGGTCATCATCCTGACGATGACGGTCATCATCCTGACAATGACGGTCATCATCATTACGATGACGGTCATCATGATGGCGATGATGGTCATCATAATGACGAAGACCGTCAGAATCCTGGCGATGACATTCATCATGATGGCAAAGACGGTAATCATCCTGGTGATGACGATCATCATCCTGGCGATGACTTTCATCATCCTGGTAAAGATGGTCATCATCCTGGCGATGATGGTCACCATGATGAAGATAACAGTCAACATGATGACGATGACGGTCTTCATGATNNGGTCATCATGATGACGATGATGGTCATCATCCTGACGTTAACGGTCATCATGATGACGATGACAGTCATCTTGTTTACGATGACGGTCATCAAGAGGGCGAGGACAGTCATCATGATGACGATGACAGTCATCATCATCCTGGCGATGACGGTCATCAGACTGATGAGTACGGTCATCATGATTACGATGACGGTCATCCTCCTGGCGATTACGGTCATCATCCTGGTGACGACATTCATCATCTTGGCCATGACGGTCATCATCCTGGCGATGATGGTCATAATCCTGGCGATGATGGTCGTCATCCTGGGGATGATGGTCATCATTCTGACAATGATGGTCATCATCCCGACGATGACAGTCATGATCCCAACAATGACGGTCATGATCCTGACGGTGGGAGTCATCATCCTGATGATGACGGTCATCATCCTGATGATGACAGACATCATCTGGACGATGACGGTCATCATGAAGACAATGATGGTCTTCATGATGACGATGATGGTCATCGTGATGTCGATGACGGTCATCATGATGACGATGACGGTCATCATTCTGATGATGACGGTCATCATAATGACGATGACGGTCATCATGCTGACGATGATGGTCATCATAATGAGAATGACTTTTTTCATGATGACGATGACATTCATCATGATGACGAAAACGGTCATTGTCCTGGTGATGACAGTCATCATCCTGGCAATGACAGTCATCATTCTGCCGATGATTGTCATCATCCTGGCCATGACGGTCATAATCCTTGCGATGACGGTCATGATTCTGGTGATGATTGTCAACATCCTGGTGATGACAGTCATCATCCTGTCGATGACAGTCATGATGATGATGATGATGGTCATCATCCTGACAATGACGGTCATCCTGAAGACCATGACTGTCATCATCATTCAGATGATGGTCATCATGATGGCGATGATGGTCATCATAATGACAATGACCGTCATCATCCTGGCGATGAAGGTCATCATAATGGCTAAGACGGTAATGATCCTGGCAATGACGGTCATCATCCTGGCGATGACGGTCAAGATGTTGACGATGATGGTTATAATCCTGACGATAATGGTCATCATGATAACAATGACGGTCATCATGATGATGATGACATTCATCATCCTGATGATGATGGTCATCATGATGACGATGATGGTCATCATCCTGATGTTAACGGTCATCATGATGATAATGACGGTTTTCATGATGGCAATGACGGTCATCATGATTACAATGACAGTCATCATGATGGCAAGGACAGTCATCATGATGACGATGAGGGTCATCATCCTGGCAATGACCGTCATCATGATGTTGATGACGGTCATCATGTTGACGATGACGGTCATGATGATGAGGATGACGGTCATGATGATGATGATGATGGTTATCATCCTGACAATGAGGGTCATCATGATGACAATGACGGTTATCATGATGACGATGATGGACATCATGATAACGATGACGGTCATAATGATTAAGTTGACGTTCATCATGATGACGATGACGGTCATGAAGATGGCAATGATTGTCATCATGGTGAAGATGACGGTCATCATCCTGGCGATGACAGTCATCATGATGGCAATGACGGTCATCAAGATGACGATGACGGTCATCATCCTGGCGATGACGATCATCATGTTGGCAATGACAATCATCATCCTGGCGATGACAGTCATTATGATGACGATGACGGTCATCATGATGACGATGACAGTCATCATGATGATGATTGTCATCATCCCGACAAGAACGGTCATCATGATGATGATGACAGTCATCATGAAAATGATAATAGTCATCATGATGATGATAATAGTCATCATGATAACGATGATGGTCATAATGATGACGTTGACCATCATCATGATGACCAACATGATGACCGTCATCACCAGGATGATGACCGTCATCGGCAGAATGATGATCGTCATTGCCAACATGATGACAGTCATCGCCAGGATGATTATCGTCATTCCCAACATGATGACCGTCATCGCCAGGATGATGACCGTCATCTTCATCATGATGACAATCATTGCCATCTTCATGACCGTCATCGTCATCATGATGACCGTCATCATCATCATGATGACCGTCATTGTCATCATGATATCCCTCATCGTCAGGATGATGACCGTCATCGTCAAGATTATGACCGTTATCCTCAGAATGATGACCATCATCGTTAAGATTATGACCGTCATCCTCAGGATGATGACCCTCATCGCCAGGGTGATGACCGTTATTGCCAGGATGATGACCGTCATCACCTGGATGGAGACAGATGTCGCCTGGAGGATCACCGGCATCACCAGGATGATGACCGTCATCGTCATCATGATGACCGTCATTGTCAGGATGATGACCGTCATCGCCAGGATGATGACCGTCATCGCCAGGATGATGACCGTCATCGCCAGGATGATGGCCCTCATCTCCAGGATGATGACTGTCATTGACAGAATGATAACTCTCATCGAAAGGATGATGACCGTCATCGCCGGGATAATGACTGTCAGTGTCATCATGATGACTGTCCTCGCCCTCATGATGACTGTCATCGTAAAGAAGATGACTGTCATCGTCATCATGATGACCGTTAACGTCAGGATGATGACCATCATCGTCATTATGATGACCGTTAACGTCAGGATGATGACCATCATCATCATCATCATGACCATCATCTTCAGGATGATGATAATCATTGTCATCATGAAGACCGTCATCGTCATCATGATGACTGTTATCGTCATCATGATGACCATCATCGCCAGGATGATGACCGTCATTACCAAGATGGTGACAGTCATCGTCAGGATGATGGCCGTCATCACCAGGATGATTACCGTCTTCGCCATCATGATGAATGTCATCGCTATGATTCTGACGGTCTTCGTTATTATGATGAACATCATCGCCATCATGATGACCGTCATCGTCAGGATGATGACTGTCATTGTCAGGATGATGATCATCTTCATCATCATGATGACTGTCATCGTCAGGATGATGACAATCATTGCAAGGATGTTGACCGTCATCACCAGGATTATGACCGTCATCTCCAGAATGATGACAGTCATCGGCAGGATGTTGAGTGTCATCGCCAGAATGATGACTGTCATCATCATGATGAATGTCAACAGCAGGATGATGGCAGTCAAGGTCATCATGATGACCGTCATTACCATCATGATGACCATCATCGCCAGGATGATGACCGTCATCGCCATCATGATAAAAATCATAGTCAACATGATGACCGTGAATGTCATCATTATGACCATCATCGTTATAATGATGACTATCATCGTCATCATGATGACCGTCATCATTATCATCATGACCGTCATTGCCAGGATGATGATCGTTATCACCAACATGATGACCATCATCGTCATCATTATAACCATCATCGCCAGGATGATGACCGTCAACGTCATCATTATGCCAATCATCATCATCATTATGCCCATCATCGTTATCATGATGACCGTCTTCGCCATCATGATGACTCTCATCGCCAGGATGATGAACGTCATCTTCATCATGATGACCATCATCGTCATTATGATAACCATCATCGTCATCATGATGACTGTCAACGTCATCATTATGCCAATCATCGTCATCATGATGACCGTTATCGTCAGGATGATGACTGTCATCATAATCATAATGACCATCATCATCAGGATGATGACCGTCGTCATCATGATGACCGTCTTCATCTTCTTGATGACCGTTAACATCAGGATGATGACTGTCATCAACATCATGATGACTGTAATCGCCAGGATGATGACCGTCTTCCACAGGATGGTGACGGTCATCGTCAGGATGATGACCATCATCGTCATCATGATGACCGTCATCGTCAGGATGATGACCGTAATCATCAAGAGGTTGACCGTCATCGCCAGAATGATGACCGTAATCGCCAGGATGATGACCGTCACTGCCAGAATGATGACTGTAATTTCCTGGATGATGACTGTCATCGCCAGGATGATGACCGTCTTCGTCATCATGATGACTGTCATTGCCAGGATGATGACCGTCATCGCCAGGATGATGATTGTCATCGCAAGGATGTTGACCATCATTGCCAGGATGATGACCGTCATCGCCAGGATCATGACTGTCATCGTCATCATGATGACTGTTAGCGTTTTGATTATGACTGTCATCGCCAGGATGATGACCATCATTGCCAAAATGATGAAGTGTATTGCAGATATGATGACTGTCATTGCCAGGATTATGACTGTCATCACCAAGATGATGACTGTCATTGCCATCATGATGACTTTCATCGCCAGAATGATGATCGTCATCGTCATGATGATGACCATCATCGTCATCATGATGACCGTCATCATCATCATGTTGACTGTCATCGCCAGGA
>BDMR012750600.1:0-11379 GCA_002091895.1 Caridina multidentata
TACACAGACACAAATATAACCTTGAAATCTGAGGTCAATTTCTTACCACAACACTTGAGAGACTGAGTTTGAGCACTCTTTTATATTTATTTTCCTCTTATTTACCTTATGATACTCATTTTTCCCGTAAACTTTTGACTTGAAAACATCTTCAAAACTTTTAATAATAAAATACTATGAATAACTATTCTACCAAATATATACAATATTTATTCCTGAAGCATTCAACATCATGAAATCACTAATACCTCGCCAACGTTGCACTGCAGTCAAATCCCAGACATTAATGACTCTCTCACCTGTTTAGTTGACTTTAAGAAGCTCATGGGGCCATTCTATTACACAAGACCAGCAGTGAAGAATCTGTCGCATCAAACTTTTGTATGCCAACTACAATCCCATGACCCTTTGAAAAGGCCATTTCTCTCACTGCTTTTTATTTCAAAATATTGAGAAATGAGTAAAAAAGTCCTTACAAGACAGTAGCTATAAAAAAAATAAAACCAAATGAAAGCATGAAAAATTGTTCGAGATAGTACAGTAGGCATCAGCAATGAGCTTTTCCTTTCACTGACAAATTGTGTGAAATCTTACTTTAGTTCAGTAGGGTTCAATAATTTTGATTTTATTCCCACAATCTACTAACATTACAAAAATTACTGGTCATTAGTGAAAAGTGGGATGGAAAGAATTTTACATTCAGCTTCAAAAAGACTACCACAAAGGTCTGGAATGTACACAACACATAATTACTCACATATAAGCCAATTGTGCACAAAAATACTCAATACAAATATATCAGGTACAATACATTATAAAATTAAACTTATTAAAATCATGAACTGCAAAGTTATCCATTAATTAAAAAAAAAAAAAAACTTATCATAAGCCTTAATTTACATTTCTTAAATCGGTTATGAAATTAAGAAGAAAAATGTATACCAATTCAAGTTAACAAATGCAGCTGACTAGCCCATACAATCTGCATCTTGACTGGTCGGAGAATTTGGACAGTGTTTTCATGCCTTATTTTGCTTCACTCTATGTAAACATGATTGACTGTGCATCATGCATATCCTAAAACACTGTCATATTTCTGAAAGATCTGATGGCTTTGTACACATATTGATCAATAAATAAATACTGCCAATTTAATAAGAACAAAAATAGTTGAGATCTCATACACGTATAAAAACAAAAACAGAATACACAAAAACTGATGGCTAATTGCAGTTCAGTCTGGAACTTCAGGACAATGTAAGGTATTCCCCGTTTAGTGAGGTGGGCACCTGTGTATTGCAGTGTCCATTTCCATGACCAGTATCATGGAATGCAAGTCCAGGACAGTCCTAAGGTTAAAATGCATCCTCTGTAGTGAGTCTCTGACACACAATTTAAAATATTTACACAAAGCATACATGTAGAGTATAGTGATACCAAACTCGATGACTACTTCTTCAATACTGTATTTGGCTTTCCTCAAAGCTGCAGCAACCTTTCATTGCAAGTCTGTATATTTCCTATTCCCTAATGGCCATACCACAATCCAGCAATCGAGCATCTAGTTCTCCAAGACATTACTGTAAGTAGTTGTCCCAATTACAAGAATATGTCCAGGTTCTAGTTGTTCACTGGACTGGCAACTTAAATTCGTGGCATTCTTCACTCACTACGGCAAAGCTACAATCACATACAGTACACCATCTCGTCAAGACCTTCTTAAGATATTCTACTGAAGTTATTTATCCAAGAAAGACTGCGGCTCTGCCAAATTACAGACAATGTACAAGGAAATGCATTGACAGACCTACCTTATTACAAACATGATTCTAAACACCTTTTCAGTTTAATAACTGATTCTAATGATGCATTCTGGAGACTGTATTAATTTCTAAACTCAGTTCATAAAAATAAAGGACCACTTGCAGTATGTATAGTATATAATATTTGCAATACTAAACATCATTATGGGGAAAGACTAACTTTGCTGCAAATACACCGAGGTGATTTCCAACGAGTTGGAAGCATAAAAAATGCTCTTCAGAAACACACAAGAACCAGAAAGCCCTGCAACCGAGACCATCTCTGAATAATTTCGGTCTAGAGTAAAGAACTAATTGAATTGACATTCAAAAACTGAAAACATTTTCACATCTGCAAACAGAAAATGGAAAAAAAAGAAAAAAAAAAGAATCTCACAATTCTTTTACCGTACTCAGACAATTACGTTTTAAGTGTAGTAACAAACTTTAAAGAGTAACCTTTCTACTATGTGTATTCTTGTCAAGTAGCTCTTGGGGGCACTGAGGGGTGTGGGGCAGCAGCCGTGGTTGAGGGAAAAGCAGAATTAGCACCAGCTATGGATGTAGGGAAACCCATTGAAGAAGCAGGGAAGGTGGGTGATGTGGGAGTTGTTGATGGAGATATTGTAGTAGATTTCATCTTCTTTTCTATCACAGCCAGAGGAACGTTTTCATAGATCTGCTTCGGAAGTTCGTCAGGAGGCCTATAAATATAAGGATCTGCATATTAGTAAATTATAACAGAAGAATAATGCTCAACTATTCTTATATTAAGCAAACTTCGCACTGTAATTTCATTAATGCCAGCTGACAGCAAAATAAAAAGTAATTATAATCTCACTGAAGACAATTTACTGTTGCAACCATGTTCAGGATACTTTATATTTAGTATTAAAGTTTGAAATCCATATGCATAAATATCATGAAATACATATATACAGAAAAAATTAAATAGTGATACTCTGTCACCTAAATGCATTATCAAATGCAACTGAACACTGATAAGAGTAAAATGAAAATAAAAGTCAAAATATAAACTAAGCAAAACACCAACTTCATGCTTATACTTATTGGATTCACATTAACCTTAACACTTATATAGAAAAAGTTTCAGACAACAAAATAAATATTTAATTCTAAAGGTCATACAAATGGGACAATGAAGAAGACAACTTTTAGAATATCCTGGGGATGCCTTGCAAGCTATTTCAAGATGCTTGAAGAAAACCAAGTTTATTAATCCCCTCAATCCTTAAAAACTAACCCATGAAATAGAATTGTATATATAAACTTGTTTAAATGATGGTCTGAATTTCTATAACCAGTTAGCAGTACAAAGAGAAATGCTGCAATGCACAAATAATTTGACCTATGCTGTATACCTAACTAGTCACAGTAAATCCTCTTTAACTAAATTTTGTTTCACTCTTTGCAAAACTAGTAAAACAAGCCAGTACTGCACATATTTGAAAAATCATACACTTAATGAAATGTATGTGACAGTGCAATAGGCACAAGAAGCCAAAATTTATCTGTGAAGAAACCTATCCCTTAAACTGTATTAGGAAAAACTTACAAACTCCGTTGTTTTCAAAAAACTCATTCCCTTGTTTTTCAGTGTGCTAATCTTTCACTATGTTCATGACTTAAAAGTTTACAAACTGGCAACCAAGTAAAATATGACTGCAATAACCAGATTAATTTAATGTTATGAGCTTCACCAAGTGATAGATAGTCAGGCAAGAAGAAAATTCATATTGAGGACTTTAAATTTATTAGCCTCACCTGTTTTCAGCAATTTTAGTAACAACATCAATCCTTTTCATAAACTACTGCTTATTCTGAGCCTGTCTCAACATACACGAATACCATTTACTCTAATTAGACTTAGTAGCATGAGTGTGTCTGTTTCTACTTAACTCTTAATAAGATACGAGCACTACTAAGTCATCAGGTGAGAGAAATTGTTACTGAAAACTGAGCCATAATGTCTACTACTGTAGTATAAAAAATACAAAATTATACATCATTTCTAGTTTCTGGTTCACATTCGAGCAAATATCTTAAAAGTTCATTAATTTAACGTAATGGCATTGGTTAAATAAGACTTGTGGCAGATCCTGGAGTCACAAATAAATGCTATACAAGCATTATGACTCATTATATGGTTTTGTGTTTTCCTTAAGAGCCTTAACACACTTACTGTACTATTATGAGAGCAAGGTCTTAAAAATTAGGCTTCTGGATTTAAATTCCCACTCTTTTTCTAGCTCTCACAGGACTGTGTGTCATACTTGAAAATAACGACAGTAATAATAATTTCGGACAGCTATAACGTTAATACTATTATTCATATCAGTAACAGAACTATTACAGTACAAACAAAGACAATACCTGAAGTTAATAAAAAGAAATATTTCCAGTAATTACAATAATATGCAATATTTTGAAGTATACATCAATTTGTTATAGTTTTCATTTCTCAAAAGAATGAACAAACACACTGTAAAAACAAAAAAGAATATATGGCAAAACATGGCTTGTAAAGTACATCTGCAAAAATCCAATCTTTCATCAATTTCATTGCAAATCCATTAAATGCTTATACTAAAAAGAAGGAAATAATACAAAAATAAACAATAAAACAACTATATCTCTTCACGAATTCCACTGACAACACAGAACTTACTTAATGCATTATATTCATGCTACGAGAAACATTCTACTTAAAAAAAAAAAGCCTTACATTCATGATCACTTAACTTGCATAACCAGAGAACAATGTAACATTCACTGCAAATGCAGCTGCTTTTTCTGCACAAAATATTAAAAAAAAATGTATATATTTCCAAAAATATCAGGCAAGTGCAAATATGGGAACTGATATGTACAAAGGCAAGTGCACTAGACTCAATATCGTAAAACTTCTTCAAACCTTGGTTTTGGGGGTGATTGAGTGTCTCCGTCGACTATGGGGGTTGCCAAGAGTAACGTAACAATAATAAGATTAAACTGAATTACTAACCATCATTTGGTACACAGTTTCCACCACTAGATATCCCTCTAAAAGCTTCTGACTGCCATAGGATTAAAATACAGAAGCAAAAAAAATTTTGAAAACTCATTCTGAAGCATATAGAACTGCTTCATTCACATCAGGGTTACCCATTTTAAGGCTGAATTACAAATTTTACAGTGCAAGAACAAAGGTGAAATATAAAATATACTAGCTAATTCAGATGCTAAGATCATTTACATTACATATTACTTATTAAAACAAACATTAATTCTTTATATCTCCCCTCTCTCTATTTTGTTAACTTCACTGAGGAAATGTATTACCTATTTCTTTACTTTAATACAACTTATATCTACAGATTCCTCATGCTGTCTCTTTCTCTGACTCCATCATTCAGTCTTTAGGTAAGCTTAATATTAGCCAAATTCCAATGTTAATACATCAGCTTCAATTCATAAACAGTTCAAACTATACCGACTTACACCTCATGGATAAGTTTTGGATGTGAGAAAAATGTACTAATGGTATTGTTACCTAACATTATGATATGATTTCAAGGTTGAGACAGCTATACTTAAGAAAAGAATTATATTAAGTTTCCAAAACATCTGATTACTGAGTTATGCCAACTCAGTAATTTTATAAAAAAATCTCTTTAGAATAAATGTGGCATGAATTCAAGGCATAATAATTTGTTTCTGCAATGCTTTCCTTTGCTGCATTCACATTAATGATTCCTCTTGTTCAAATATAACTAGAGAGAGATTATAAAAAACAGATGGCTCATGGAAAAAGCAATTTTTCTCCCCAGTCCAAAAGCAAAACTTCATAAGAATCAAAATTTATGTGTAAAATGCAAAAAATTAATAAATAAATGAAAAAAAAATATTGGTAATATAAAATATTCCGAGATTATGATAAATTTATTCTTGAAAGGAGTGTAGCCTTAGTTGTCAATTTCAAGTGGTTCTCACCATCCCTTGGTGAAGAATACAGGGAGCCAGGAAAATAATTTCCACAAGAGTTTAGAATGATCAAGCCTCTTGGTCACAAGTTATGAAATTACTCTGACTGCTGGTCTAAGTGGACTAAGAATTACCTAGTATATGAAACTACCTGAACAACAGCACCTCCTCATGCCACTGGTAAAAGTGGCTGAAAACCATGAAGTATAGCGCAGTTCCACTGCTACCTCCAGATGGTATCAACTCCAAAATCTGATAGCTATTTGGTAACTAGAAAAAGTTTAGTCCCATAAAGGTTTCTACAAGCGAGTAAAATACTAAAATTCAGTAAACTTTAAGACCCACCAACCCACAAACAGACTAAGGTGATGGGACCTGAATGTGCAACCAGAGCAATGCTGCTCTTGAAAATTTGTTTTTATGGCACTCTTAGCAATAAGGTTATGGACAATACGGGTATGGACAACAATGTCCATACCCTTAAAGTGGGCTTTCATTTCCTTTTGTAACATATAGTATAGAATATGACTATAGTGTAGTTCAGAGAGCAACACAAATATGGTACCGTATATTACAATAAGCAGAGTGGAAAATTATACTCTTACAGTCACAACAGGGATGCTTTTACATCTCTGTTTTTATTAGACTTGATAACAAAATCATTGTGCTGGATATCAAGAACCAGTGGTACTGGAATCAGCTGATTCCTGCTACTGACTCACTATTTTGCTTGTCCGATTCATCTCTGGCTGCTTCTTTTTCATCATCCAAATATGTTTCAATTAACTGAAATAACCTTGTCGACAAAATGGGAATGAGATTCTAACTTGAGAGTTTTGTCTGCCCCGCAGCTTCCCTCATGTCAAATAAATACTGCCAGTATGGAGAGGCTAAGTTTGATATGCCTCTTTGTTGTATGTACACATTAGACTGGACAAAACCCTCTAAAAAACATGTGCATAAATCACCAAATCTAGTAACAACCTCAAACATCTCCTGAAAGGAGAGTATGAATGACCTAAAAACCTATACAACAAGGTAGCATTTACCTTCTAGCTGCTTCCTATTGTCAGCACAACCTTTGCATGAGAAAAGAGCAAACTGATCAAGATTTCCTAAGAATCTGAGACCTAGCAGAGTAAAATTGGCTCACAAGTAACTCAGAAATCTTATATATTAACAAAAATTAAGAGGTCTACGATTCACCAAGAATCAGAATGAGGTAACTAAATGAGTACTTCTGATATCAGATACAAGACTGGTAATGGTACAGTAATTAGTCACAGAGCATGATGATATCCCATTTTAAGTATCCATGCTTTCAGAACTGCAGTCTTCTTTCTATCCACAGGAGACTTCATGTTAACCAAAAAATCTAATATCATGAAATTTTTTTATCAAATTTGTAACCTTCACCAAAAAACAGATTATGAATAAAGGCAATCGCATCACTATGTGAAGTTCATTGAATGCTATTTCCAGTAGGAGGCATTATAAACTGGGTAATTCCAAGCAAATAAGCCCACACAGAGTAAATCTGGATTTCTGAATTGATGTATTTGTAAAAACACCAGCACTATGATCAAGGTAAATCTAGCATCCAAAACTAGAAACATAAATAACTTACAAATGGAATTTGCTTTTGACTTCAAGTGAAAATATTCAACCAAAAAAACAAACCAGAAGTGGAGGAAAAGAGAAATCTACATACTGCCACAACTGGTGGTTAGTGTTGGAACTGGACACTCATCTAATCTTTGGTTGCTGCCGTTTAATGTTCACTATTATCAACATTCATGACTCCAAGAGAAGTACTTAGAGCTTCTTTTAACATTTTGATGGTTGACAATTATGATAATACATTTCTAAAACTTTAAATATGTCTCGAAAGCACTCCAAATGGGTAGAAACCATTAATTTATCAAATATATCAGCCATAAAAAAAACTAAAGTCCAGTGTAATTTCTTAAGTAAGCTGATATATTTAATTTTAAAATACTTTATATTTAGCCACAGGAGATAGAAACTGTATTCCATACAGTTTTAATCATAAGGAAGAGCACTAGCATTCTCTAGATTGTTTTTTGTGCAAAAAACTTTACTACTCTACTTTTTCAAGAACTGTAAATCATAACTATGTTATACAAGTTTAATTTTACAAAGTGTAAAATTTTTAAAAGCACTGCAAGCAAAATTGGTTTTCAAAAATATTTCTTTGGTGCTTTTTGTTCAAAGTCACCTTTAAAATTAATTTTGTACAGCAAAACATACCTTGGTAAATGGTTTTCTGACTGAGTCTTGGGTAGAGTGGCTGTAGAAGTAGGTCGTTTCGGGTCACGAGGGGTTGTAGAAGGGGTTGTTGGAAGTGATATAGTTGAGCGTGAGAGGGATTTACCCATTTCAATTCCACCTGCAGCCTCACTACTGTACTTGATATTGGTGTATTCTCTACCTAACTGCAAGCTCTTTTGCTCAGCACTAATACGCTGCTGTACTGTTTCTATGTGATGCTGCACAGCAAGGTAAACAAACTTATACTGGGCCTCTGTCTGAACCATTCCAGAACGCTGTGACCTAACCATTTGAATGGTACGCTGGATATCAATTTCACAATCAAGACCTACAAAAGGAAGAAATTAAATAATAGTTACATCTGCATGTAGCAATGTAATTTATAATTGTACAATATTAAGAAAAATTATGAAGCGTTTAAATTACATTTACACAGTTTAAATAACATTTACATTTAAATTCTTTGCATGATGGGGAACTTTCAAATATTATGACAAGTAATCTCTTAGAAAAATTACAGTTCCTACAATATTATTTACAAAGTTCCTTGGCAAAATACAGTCACTAAATAAAATGAGGGAAGTTTTCAATTACAAATATATACTGTAAAAAATAAAAAGTTTCAAATGCATTATCCAACTCTTCTAAACTCATCAACATTTACATTTAAGATATATAATTATTCTGTAATGCAAGAAAATACTTTATTTCTTACACTATAGACAGGTTCACTTACAACAATGCAAAAATGGAAAAAGTGATTACATCCAACAAGCTCACCTTGTCTTTTAATCTGGTCAAGAATCATATCAATTACGATAAAGGTACCAGTTCGACCAATACCCGCTGAACAATGCACTACTATTGGTCCAGCAGATGCAATATCTTCCTGCCGCTTGTTAACATCATGGAGGAAATTCAAAACACACCCTGGATCAGATGGAACACCATGATCTGGCCATGCCTGTAAAATAAGTAAGAAAAACAACAGGTGGTAAGTACCATACTATAAATAAAAAATTACATAACTTGTAGGAAGTATGATAGGTGAATTGCATTACAAACCTTCTATGTTGAAGCACTGAGAAAGTAATTTTGTTCCTTTTACGAAGAGATATCAACCCTTTATTATTAGGAAACCTAACATTCTTAATATAAAGTCTTTACTCAACCCTACTCTTTGTATATTAATTTGCTGTCCCTCTGTACAGCAGTAATGTTAGCTGGTACCTCTCTTTAATATATAATACCCAGTATTAATTCAGAAATCTACAGTAATATTCACATCAAAACAGTTTTCTCTCTTTTAATAATTATTTCCAACTGCTTTAAGACAAGGATAGGAATATAATTGAACTACAGTACTTACAGTGAAGTGGTAATGGAAAATTTTCCTCTCGGGCTGATCATCCTTACGTATCAAGAATTCTCGCAAAATGTAGTCATTATTTGAATTTTCAGACACATTTCGCAGAGTCATACGACCATATTCTTTACTTGATCCCTCTTCTGGCCAGTAACGACAACACTTGTTCTGCGGAATAGAGAAAACATAAGGCTGACTGCATAGTGCTGTAATACTTCTTGAACCAGATAAAAATATACTGAAATTACACTGACTGCCTTAAGTGAGCTTCAAAATCAACATGGCTCCAAGTCTCCTACGTGTCCACAAACTTTACAAGCTATACTAAACACCATATAATGAGGAGAGGAAATACTAACTAGCAAGCAAGCAATAAATTCCACACTATACACAGTTATAGCAGTAAATTCAGACAACAGATCAAGCAGTTGACAAAAAATGATAACAGGAGCTGAGCATTTTTAAAACAAATTTATCCAAGAGTATGTTTTCTATGTAACTTGTTTAAACAAGTTACACAGAAGCTCTCAAAGATCAATTTAGTGATTAGGCAAAACCGTACATGAAGATACTTCAAGTCAATTAAGAAATATTTTTAAAGTAAAAGAAAGAAAAAAAATAAAAGAAAAAACATTTACATTAAGAAGCAGGTATATCAGAGTTCTAGGATGGGGAGAAAAACCTGGCTGTAGAGTAACACAGAAACATGAAATATAAAATGTAGTAGTAGTTATTTACTTTCAATTTCCCAGCTTGATCAAAAAGTTCTAAAATATTGCTGAAGAAGCAGTTTTATGAGAATATATTACTTAATTTTAAGTGGGCAATGTGAAAGCTCCCTTTCAATTTAACCCTTACAGTTCAGGAACACTTTAGCATAAGTGATGACTACCTTACCCTTTAGTTTTAAGAACTCAAAGACAGTTCCATTCACATCTATAGACATGTTGCTGGCACTTGGGGGATCCTGATTCAAAACCAGACCGTAATAGTTAAAAAGCAGAATAGGAAAATCATCTTAAACACAAAATCTATGGAAATTGGCAGTGCACTGCAGTGGGTTAGAGCAAACACATTGGCCTTCTGACCAAAGAGCTTCAATCTGAAACCTACTGAGGGCAAAAGGTGCCAGTCTGTCCTAACCAAACAAGACCACACACCCACTGACCTCAGAGCCAAAGAGTGTCAATCTGAAATTCACCAAGGGCAAAGGGCCAGTTTGTCCTAACTAAACAACAGTTCAGGCAACACTTACTAACAAAGCATATGTTAGGATACCAGATGTATCCTAAGGTGGCATCTATGAGTTTGCTCTATATAGGCTTGGGTTTGTAAAATGATTGTAATACTATTGTATTTGAAAGTTCCCAATATACATTTTCATTATCATGCAATGCAAAAATCCAATGCCCTTGTTCACTCAAATAGTAAATGAGAACATTTGTGCATCTTTGCCACTTGGGCGCACTCGTGGATGTCCATCAGAGGGGATAAAATGTTGGTGATCCAAGGTCTGGGGGCTATGCCTGGACCCCAGGCAATAATAGTCCTCAAACAACCCTAAGGTTTACCTAAAGTAAGACTGCACATATAAACCTAGTCTTGGAAGGATGTTCCAACAGGAAAAACTTTATCTTATGCATATTCTTACCCAAAAATTCAGTCTTACCTTGCCTCGTTCAACTTCCTTGGTGGTCATTACAATGACTCTAGTGTTTTCTTGCCATACCATCCACCAAAAGTCAGGAACAGTTGCAGGAAGGCAACCTTGCGTTGCAATATAGGTTTTAGCTTCAATACCTACATCCTCTTCGCTCTGTAAAAATGGTAAAAAAAGGTTACAATAAATATTATCAAAGAATAATTATAATGACAACAACAACAACAACAACAACAATAATAATAATAATAATAATAATAATAATAATGATAATA
>BDMR012750601.1:0-11389 GCA_002091895.1 Caridina multidentata
GTAGTAGTAGTAGTAGTAGTAGTAGTAGTAGTAGTAGTCGTATTGTTTTTGTTATCGTTATAGTTTTGAACAGCATAAACAGGAACACAAATGCCCAATATCTTCATGCTGAAAGGAGTTTCCACCCGAAGGAGTGGCCATCATCCACCAATAATGCAGCCGTTATAATTTGAATCAACCTATCACGAAACACCTCTCGGTTCAGTGGCCAATCACAATTGCGTCTCGTGGTTGGCATCCTAACCTGCCTTAGATATATGCGGATGGAAACTTCGTCAAAGAAAATTGGGTTAAAGAAAAAAAAAAAGGCTTTATATGCCAGCAAAAAGAGCACAAAAGATGGTTTTAAAGTCAGAGAGAAAAAAAAAGATTACGGGAAACGAGGACAAGGATGGTGCAGCAATAGGAAACAGGGTAAAGAAAGAATGACAGGGAAGAAGAGAAGGAGAATAAGAAAAAGAGGAAGAAATAGAATAACAGGAGTCATGGATGGACTGATAAGACAAGGGAAGAGAAAAAGAAAAACAACGAGATGGAGGGGGAGGAGTATTGATGGAGACAGAAGTAGTTGTGTGTGTTCACGAGTGTATTTATTACTACCCGGTACCTCTAAAACTAGCCGGAGTGACATACGAGTTTTGTGGTGTTAAATTCCTTTGCACCATTTCCCTTCTACAGGAACAAGAGAATTGGTAACCTATCCCATGGATTGAAAGGAACTACAATGCCCTTTCAATAGCATGCTTTGTTTCCCTCTGGCAAGGCTCTTTCAGGTGAAAACCGAGGGTACAATTAGTGGGTTGCCAAAAATCGTGACAAGAACTTTTGGAGTAGCATCAACTTCAAACGCTTGTGGTGGCTACAGGAGTTGTCCTAGGCCTATCAATGCCCCACCTACTTTTTAATTCTCTTTCATTTGCCGGCTAAAGCAACTCTCTACAACCTTTCTGTCAGGATTTATGGCAATTCTCTCGTTAACTTTCAAGCAGGCCCAGTTTGGTCATCTATAGAGACCTGCAGTTTCTCTTGACTTCAAGGTCTGTGTGCCGAAGTCACGGTCAAAATGCAATTTTTTTCATTGCAGACGATAGTTCCACTCTCGGAAAGAAGAACAGTGCTAATTTTGCATTTCTGGCCAAGGCTGTTGGCTGCCTGTGTAATAAAATGTGCAAAGAACACCAAAAGTGGCCCAAAGGGACCATAGGTAGTCAAGGGGTTAAGCTCTGTATTATAGTACAGGATGATGTCTTTAAAATCATCGACAATAAAAATCATATCACCAACAACAATAGCATCATTAGCAACAGCAGCATTTAAGAATTAAGAAAATAAGTGACCTTCATATTTCATCTAGAACAATTTTCCTTTTATTAATCTGTCAGTAAATTCTTTCGTCCACATTTCCATTTAGGGCAAATTCTAAAAGAATAATCTTTTCTTCCTTTTCTCTTTCCGTGAATAGGAGAGTGAAACAGAAATATCAATTATGACAAGTTTCCAAAAAGATTCTTGACATATCTCCAAAACGTATCGTTCATCTTTTCACAAAAGTTGAGGCTTCTGAAACATGGTGTTTTAATGGGAAGACTGAGCGAACTGTATGTCTCTTTTTACACTATTCAGTGTCTTTCTTCCTTTCAGCAGCTTCCGATCCCAGATTAAGGTAAAAAAAAAGGGGGGGGGGAGACACAGAGAGACAGCAAGAAAGAAAGAAAGAAAGAAACCAGATAAAAAGTCGAGCTCAACCAACTGATGCGGAGAAAAGTAGTAAAATAACAAAATCGAAAAAAAATATATGATGGATCTTAACACCACATAATGAGTAAAACAATTAATGTGGCTCCCCGAATTCAAGTGTAACTCATTCTTAAGCTTTTTCCACATTCAACTAATGGTATTATTAACAATTCAGGGAACTTCCTTCACGTCTCCCTAAATAGCTCTTAAACTCTCACTAAAAGTTTCACTCTGAGATTTCCTCTTCCATTACTACAACTTCAGGTTTCACTGCGAATGGACTGACGAGGATTATCTTTCGCTCTCCGCCAAAATTTCATTAGGAAACATTATTGTCTCTCTTAATCTTCTCCATTCCTATAGACCACGAGGAGGTTTTGTTGCTAAAACTAAAGATATCCACAATATTTCCTTCGCCCTAAGTAACGAATATATTTGCAAATGACAGAATCTCTTCTGTATGGCTGATCGTATTCCCGCCTGTCACCCTTGTTTTCTGTCTATACACCAACCTGTCTTCCTGTCTATCTTTGTGTTTTTATTTCTTTCTGTCGATCCAAATAACTGGCTTCTCGAGACAACCGGTTAGATGCTAGCAAATTTCTCCTTATTACTTCACATTTTCGTCATTATTATCAGTATTGACTTCCTTGTGGATTCTGGCGTTCTCTTGTACCCGACTCTTCTGCCTGTGAAGTGTTGTTATCACCACCTCAGTCAATGCTTATTTGACCTTCACAATAGCAAGATCGATATCTAAAATTGCTTTCACGTTCACCTAATTGGGCTTTAATTAGGTCTTTGGCCTGTTGCTAATGAGATCTGCCCATGCTGGTAATTAGCAACGAATGGCATTTTTTTTATTTCCTGCACAGTTCGTTCACCCAATCACATTTCGAATAACATCATTATTCAGGACTTTGACAACAACGTTTCATCGTTTGTCACGTATGTTTTTTTCTCGTCCAGTCAAATTTAGATCCATCTGTTAATTATTGCCTCTGTTTTTTCATCAATATTGGGATGAACTGTTGATAAGCTTAAAATCACTAGCGGTGGGGTGGCTACGTGACGTAAAAGCTGTGACAGATTAATATTTAGCGATACAGCAACATGGACAATAGAAAACAATTACCACTGACATTTTTTTACTCATTTTCATATAACATCTGCACCCAGGTACAGATTTAGAATTGCAATTTCCGCCGAAGAACAAGATTATGAGTATCAATATTTTACATCTATATTTGCTTTCTTTCTTTATCCCAGCTTATTCCCTATTCGGGGTAGCCGTTTCCAATGAAATGAAATGAGGCTCATTTCATAAACATTTTTGGATAAAAAATTTTACTGACGGATGTCCTTCCAGACTCCAACCCTCCTATTTATCCAGGCTTAGGACCGGCACTAAGTTGGGCTTGCTTGTCCTTGCTAGTGGATAGTAAACTAACCTAACAGACCTAATACAACAGAAACTAACCTGACACAATCTAATCTAATTTGACCTAACTTATCTAACCTTACAGAATAATGTAGAAAACAGTCTCAATTTCAGAGCATGGTTGCAGTCAGTCTCACTACATAGAGTCGCCACTCAACTTTGTGGACCGGCGGCAGTCACCCATTTTATAACTATATCTTTTATCATTTTGCTTAGCTTTATTCTGCAATTTCAAAATCTAATTACCTAACATTATTAATTTTAATTATCATTAATTACCTAGGGTCAAAAAGAGTCCAACAGCGGCACCTGCTAATTATGAAACCTGCAAACAGAATTCTAATTAGAGCAACTTTTTCTGGCATGTAACATCTAGCAGGAATTGTGCAGCTGCTAAATGCTAATTAATAAAATTTCTTTTTCTTCTGGGTTTGACAATTAGGCAAGAATTTACTGAAACTTATCGCCAAGTAAAAAGTCACCACTTATGGAGCAGTTCTATCAAATTACCGGCATCAGGAGCAATCTGGCAGTTATGATAAACCTGGTTTAAGAAATTTATCACAATCACGAGAAGAAAACGAGGGGCTAGGTAGGGTATTTGTTGCCATAGCTTCATTGTTGGTAGTCAGACAACTTGGAGTAACCCGCTGCAGACCACTTGCTGCATTGGAGCGTGGTATTAAAACAGACTGCGCTCTGGTAATTTTAGTGCCCTCTGTTGTGGGAAAATCAAATGTCTTATCACTCGTCGTTTGCATCGCCAATACAGTGATAAGTTTGTAGGTGTTAGAATGTGCCTACAGTAACAGAAATATCACTGTTACTGCTACTAACAACAATATTACTATCACTGTTTTAATTGCAGATGCACAGTCCAGCCTAAGCCTAAAAGTAAACTTCAGGTAAAGTTGAGGTTATTGTTGAAAGCAATTGCCCTCAGAGGGTTTACTTGCCAGCACCAACAAGAAACCCAAACATGCTATACATGAAACATCGACGTTTTCTTCAAACTAGTATTATACGGACCTTGCTTTAATCGTGAAGAATAAACTTAATCCGAGTACTAAAGTCTGCCATGACTGATTACCGTGATCCTCATCTGACAGTAGATGGCTAAAATTCGAAAGCACTTACTGCAATTCCCGAACTTGGAGATGCGAGGCTGATACGTAAGGGACATGAAGCCATTCTGCTAAAGAATTACTTTAGCTCAAAAATATGAGGGGAAGATCTGGAGTTCAACTCCACTTCCTAAGTAGCATGCATCATATCATCCACTAAATTAAGATTTGTTTTCGAGGGTTCATTAAAATAAAATAATTAAGTTTCAATTTTTATCATTACATGCTCATTAATCTTGTGCCTTAAAAGGGCACCATGTCAGACAAGGGTTTGTAATTTGGAGAGGGAAGCTGGTAAATAGAGATTTTATCACATTACTGTACTAGTTGAGACAAGTTACAAGTACTGTACACGATCTCTACCTACCACCTAATATGCCAGTGAAACTTATTCCATCATATTCAGATTTCATCTCGGTTACGGCAGTAATCTTCATTTTAATTATGAACGTCTATGGCACTTTTTCCATGCCGGTTGGGAGGACTTACGCTACACGGGGGGGGGACTGGTTGCAAGGTGCAACTAAAATATTTGAAAAATTAAGGAATTGCAAACAAGGTTTGATTACTAAAATCATTACCATTACCACTATACTAAATTATCTGGGGTGGAACCTTGATATCCAGTGCTCAGACACAGTACTACATACAGTCGGGTTGAGAAACAATTACTGTGTACCTAAACTTTCCCCAAAACAGGCATCAAAATCACCCTTACGAGAGTCGCCTAACCTCAGTAGCTTGGTGCCAAAACGTACACTGGAGATTCAACTTAATGGATGTGGATCTATTGAAACTGAAGTATCACAATGTCGAACCCTCAAGTTGCTGCTTAGGTAATGGGTTATAAATTCCAAAGTTCAAGGTAAGCCTGCAATAGGAACTGTTACATGCAATGCCATTATATATATTTTTGGCACAACTTGCCCAGTAGGAGTAATGACCAAGGCAGCTTTTCAAACTATTCTTTACAGTAAAGAATACTTTACCCATGAAATCCTAAACCACCTTTCAGGACCGAGTGGAATGCAACTTTTAATTCATACAATTTTTTTTCCAAAGTAAAGCCAAGTTCAGTTATACCTAGAAAGTTCAAATTATTCTCCAATGTTCAGTAAAATAAAAACTCGTTGCATCTGTGGAAGAGTACATTGATACCTGAAAGGAATGAATAGAAAGATAAATCTTTTTTTATCTTAAATTTGACAGAGACAGTTAAAAGCGGCCACTATAACATTTGTACAGTAATAGGAGACGATTATCAAGAAGCAAAGCAAAGCGCTTCACCTGTTACTAGCACACAAACTATGCACATCCATTCTTGTACAATTTCCCTTTTTTGCAAATATTAGTCACACAATGCAATCAACATTACTGAAATAACATTTACTTTGGATTTCCCAACTATAGGGGAAGCTAATTTGTTTATGAAAAGAAGTTTTCATATCTAAATTTCCTAAAACTACTGGGATAAAGGGGAGCTAGTTTACCAGTTGACGCATCTGGGTCATGCCTACACAGCACCGAACACACTATGAACTTCTCTCAGGACATGAAGTAAAAATTAGTAATCTTTAATTTTCTTTAAAACAAAATGACTTCTTGTTAAACACTAGTACTAATAAAGTACAGCGGATATTCGTTATCAAGTGAATTAAAAGAATGTCACACAACAATCAAACAAACGCTATGGCAGGTTCTCGATCTCTTCCGTTCTCCAACGCTTTCACCAGCAAGAATTCGCCCAGTGTTCACAAAAAGGAATAACAATACAATTAGCCTCCAAATGTACATCTTGTATTTGATACGTCGACTTTTATTTCCAGTTATTTGATGCTAAGCAGCAGTCACATTTGATGCCATCGCTTGGCAACAGCCTTAAAAACAGGATACTATGTTCCATGCAGGATTCAAACTTACATAGCTGATTTTGAGGTTTCCCATGGAACAAATTTTTCAATACTGCCATTTCATCCCAGGTCCAGTTTTCAGAGTATTCTGGTTATATTATTAAAAATTTTGAGTGGTTTTCAAATTACTGCCATTTCCTGACATCAAGAGAGTTTTCTGTACCAACAGCTTTTTTTCAGGATTTACCCATTCTAGTTAGCTGCATAAACCCTCTTGCAACCTTTAGTGCCGCTATCTCTGGGAAAACCATGGCGTTAAGACTCACTGCTAAACCAAAACAATTGTGTTTCCTTGTTTAACAAAAGAATCACACCAGGGAAGCTTCAATTTAAGAATACATTTTCTTCAAACTACCAGCGCATAACTGGCCGAAGATTTATCAAGAAAACTGTACAACAATCCAGAACACAAAGCAAACAAATTTACTGTGGGGTGTTCAATCATGAAATTTTAATATCACAGCAACAACATATCTGGTGCATTTATGAAAGGCTAAACACGTAACAGTTAAACAGCCCTGAAACTGTATGTGACAGCTATTTATATAAAAAAAAAACTTTTATATACACGTACTTCATATGCATAAGGGCAAGATAAAACAGAAGTCTGAGAAAATCTTTATTTATCTCTATGCTCTTTTCAGTTACATACTTACCTAATGGTACAATTCTTTGGTCTTCATCTCACCCCTCTACACCAAGCCACCACTAACTGAGGCCAAAGCTGAAAAGACATGTAATATTGACATTAAACTGGGTAAAGCTTAAAACTTAAACATGAAATAAACAGCAACATTACATGAATATAAAATATTTACTTCAGATATCATTCCAGTATCATTATATTGACAGCAAAAATCAAACACTGGTGGACATTTAAAGACCTATGTGCTGCTCACAATAAATTAATGCACATATACTTAATACAACAGTCGAGTGCAACTACAGGCGTTTTCCTATTTGATGATAAATAACGGTAAATGCAAATTTATGAAACTTTCTTTGTTGTTAAAGCCTTCACTAAATATATACTGAGGAAATACAGTGCTTGCTCAAGTACACTACACGCAGTCCCATTCACAATCAGCAGTACAGTAATCTCTTGTGTGCATAATCACAATGTCTTCTTTAATCTGTATTTCTAATTTCTTATTAAAAACAACAAGGAGCCTATTTAACATTAAACTAAATTACTACATCTACTCATTAGAATTTCTATGGTAATAAGAATCAGACAGCAAATCCAACTATTCAGTAAAGCATGTTTTTAAGCCATGAAGTAGGAGCATTGGGATTTCCAGAATAGTAACTTGAAATTTAAGTACTGTATATACTCACAGCAGAAGAGCGCCTTGGGATTTCCAGAATAGTAACTTGAAATTCAAGTACTGTATATACTTACAGCAGAAGCAGATCAGATTTTTTGTTTGAAAGCAGTTCAACATTTAGTTTTGCAAAAGTCTAAAGGGCAAAATGCACTGATACATTTAGGAACAAATGTGCAAAATGCACTGATAAATTTAGGAACAAAATTACCAAGAAAGACAGTTATGATTAAGAAGTCAAATTTGTCCAAGACTAACTCATCTTAATTTATTAATGAATTATAAAAATATTCAATCTAGTATAAAGCAAATCCTCGATACCTAAGGTTAGAATTAATTCAAGAGAAACTCTTGATTAATATTTACTCCAAATCTTCAAATGCTGAATAATTCATTCTAAATATTCCCAAAGCTGATGATTTCCTGGCTTAACTAACGATTTTCAACTAGTGCACCACCCAGCCCAGTAAGGGTACCTGTACCATATTTCTAAATAATTTACAGATTTTCAAGACTAACAGTTCTTAACAGGTACTTACTACCTAAACCATAATTCTCAATGAATATACATTGGGTAATAACTTTAGTGTGCTTTGTGACTTACCACCTGGAGACTAACAATTTTTCACATGGTACCCAGCCCAGTAAGGATTCCTAAGCTATTATATGCAGACTTTTGGACATTAAAAAAAGTAGGGGTTCGCTTACACACAAGTGCCAGTATATCATTTTGATACAATGGCTAAAATTGTTCAAACGATTCAAAGTGCCCTTGAAATCTCAATTATAACTTTCCCAAACCAACTCCTCCCAAAATCACTTATCAACCACAGCTGCTATTGTAATTTTGGTACCGAGTGATTTAGCAACTTTTCACTTTGACCAACTACACAAATCACAATCAATCTGAAAAAGGGTGCCTATCTATAGTATTATAAGTGAAAATCACTTTGAATACACTGTACTTTGGCAGGGAGGTAGGTTTGAGGATGCCTCATACACCTATTCATATACAACACCCAAACCATGGTGGTAACCAGAAACAGCCCTATACCGAGTAGAGAAAGTAAATGAACTAAATAAAATTCTTCACCGAGTTGTGTACTTACAGAAAACTTCTGCATTAGGGGCCTCCATGGAGATTCTTCAATCAGTGTTGGTGCTTAGTTTGTCAGAACACCCGTGGAACTCCGCCCTCACCTCGAGTCCAAGTCATAGTTATACCTGATAAAGAAATGAGATTAGTATGGTGAAGACCAACAAGCTCAGAGGGACTAGCATGTGTGTTAACAATCGCATGATTTTTTCGTTCGACATGATTTCGTACATCAAAGGATTCAGAATTAATGGGATTTCAAAGCTAAGGTTCATAATATCAACCGTTGATTTATAGTCTTCATAAGGGTGTTCGTAAAAAAGGTTTCGGAAGTCTGGAAAGAACGAGACTACCAAAGCGTTTTTTCCACAGCATGTACAAGACTGAATAATTATGATACGTTAATTACTGAAAGGTTCGAACCTCTGATAAGAGCTCAAGCAACTGTAAGAACATGAGTACAACAATATAAACAGGCGTTGAAATTACCACCGCACTGTCATTAAGCTTGGCAATGCTTAAATGCACAGACAGATCCGCAGTCGGTAAATATCTTGCCAAAGATCGGATGATGCCTTTATAGAAGTAAGTCAAGATAGGTAGTAATCAGTGATGCGATGGGTAGTGTATACCAGAGCTTTATGAATTTTTATACTGTACTCACATTAGCAAACAAAATTACTGAGATTGGAAACAATGTACTTAATTCTAAAGTGTAGTAATTTAAGTGAGGTAGGACATGCAAGAGTCATAGACGTTGGTTAGGGCACCGCCTCCCTTAATAGTTGACCCGTTTATCAAGCTAACCTGGCAATCACGAACTGATAAGACGTTATGCGCATCAGTCAAACTACGTAGCCGTAGAATGGTTCTAGGCTAAGAGAATGCCTGATTAGCACATCACTCAAGCTCACACACGTTCCACCTGCAATGGATGTTGCCAGCCGGCGCTGCTTCGGGCCTCTAGCGCACGGTCACATCATCGTCACAAGTCTGTCGCTTACGATGCTTGTGAACTGTGGGGGCGTTGGTAGGTCGAACAGCTCTCTGGCCCAGGACATTGTCTAGGTCCTACAGTGAACTACAAGACTGATCAGGCAAGGATACTGAAGCAAGTGACAACTAGAAGGTCGCCTCACGTGAATACTGGGTCTTACCTGGGTACCTGTCGCTGCACTGGACTCCATATTACTTTTCACTTATATATTCAGTCTTGGTGATTGATCGGGTTGCATGTGGTGGCAGTTTAAATTGACAATTCTAATGTAAATAATATTTAGATCGCAAGGTTATACTAAAAGGATTTCTAGTTTTCCTTAAAAATAAGATTTATTGGTACGCATTACACTAGGGTTAAACAGTATCGACATTTTTCCAAGTTATCAAACAGATTTCTTGAAATTTTTTGTTCATGTACGCTATAATAGAATCCAAACATCAGCTTTGTTCATAGACGCTAACATGAATCCAAGACTACTTGAATGTTGGATCTCAAAGAATCTGCCACCATGATCCTATGATCGGTGCATGCACACGCTGCTGTCTGCTTCTACTTCGCATCTAAAAGCGTCTGGGGGGCATGTCACGGGGAGGAGGACCGGGGTAGCTACAAGAGAACATGAGAACATTCATATCATTTTCTGCTTCAAATAAGCTGTCATGAATAAAAACATTTGTTATGAAAATCGCATTACTTTATCATTCGAGATGAACAAGACAGTTTAATGACTTCGAAAGAATTCCCTCGCAAGACTAAGCTAATGAACTCACTGACCCTTCGGGAATCGCAATTTATAAAACTGTACACTGTAACGAAACAGAAGTTTAAAAATATTTACCACTTAATCTAAAAATGGAAAATATAGTCATAATATGGCAATATTTCAGAAAGTGTAGTTACAATTATTTTTATACTTACCGGCGGGGAGGACTACGTCTTGGAGGAGAGCGTCCACGGGGAGGGAACATATCCCGCCCCCCTCCATATATATCGCGCCTGAAAGACGACTCTGATGAAATCCTACATATTAAACAAGGAGATTAATTAAATGAACAGTGAATGCATTTTTTACATACAAAAATATAGGTTTGCAATTAAAACATTTCAGAGATTACAATGAAAACTATATCAAAATAAAAAACTGCACAATACAGTAAATTCTCGTTAATCACGGAACTTAGGCTCCAGGAACCATACATCGGGATTCATTCAGATACTAAATGACAGACACTTTGGGAAAAATAAGGTTAAGTTCTGGCACTCCTCTGCAATATTGTCAACACTGAAGCTACCCCTTACAATAAATACCATTTCATTCACCACTCTTGCAGAGAACATTTCCAGACAATTGTACAATGCAAACTCCATTTTACAACATTAATTTAATGTTTGTATACTTTTCAAAACCCCTGCACAAGTGTAAAATAAAACGTGAATACTAAAAATGAAAATAAAATAGTTTATGAATGCTAATCTCACTCACTTTTACCCCAATCCTACTCACCTACATGCTATCTTTTTTCTTGCATTATGGTTTTATGTCTTACATTTTGCTGATAAAAAAATGAGGAGTCTTTGATCATCGTACAGTATCAGTTTTATGTTTTCTTTTACAGATTCTCTCTCATTCTTTCTCTCATGCATCAATTGAAGATGTTTAAAAGTGAAAACCAAACAATCTTCCCTTTCTGATGCTCTTGGCATTGGTTTTGCAATACAGTTCCCAAAGCTTTGTCACTACTAAACACTGCAGTAG
>BDMR012750602.1:0-11406 GCA_002091895.1 Caridina multidentata
CAGGATTATCTTTTCTCCTGTGAATTCTACTGTAGATACTACTCAAGAATGTACTACAGTCCTCTATGTGAAATCACTACACAATTTCATTCTCTACAGAGAATCAGCTACCCATGTAACTTGAAAAGTACTTAATATCAACTAAATATCCACAGAATTAAAAAAAAAATAACAAGTAAATAAATATCTGCTTTATATATATTTCTACTTTTCAAAAGCTCCTTTTAAGTACTGTATCACTTTTAAATCACAATCAATTTGTCACACAACATATTTAATGTCTTATACACCAAAAATATATTAAAGAATTTTCACGATTATAGCAGCAAAGCAAGCCTACAGTGCTGCTGCACTTTAGAGACTTCTGCACAACCTTCATTTAGTATTTTACCTCCTATAAAATTGTACTGAAAATAACAACTCTCCTTCCTAAAGCTGATAAAAAAAATTTGTTTCTCCTAAACCAAACTTTTCTATGCATGTTGGTACCTGAATGAAGCAGCCAAATAACTAACATATGTTTGTTATAAAATTCTCTGAAATATTATTAAACCGCAATAAACGAAATCTCCTTACAAAAACATCAATGCCAGAGGGAAGTCAGTACACTGAAACTCAAGTTCTCTCTCCTGCAAGTTTTCTTCTGCTATATCTCATTAAATAATCAAAGTTCAGAGGTTCACAGCAAAGTCATAACAGTTCAGTATATCTGAATTACTCAATTTCCCATGATAAATGATCAAACCTATGATACAAAAATTTTTTTTTTTTACTTTGTATGTCACAAACCGTAATGAAATCACAACTGTATGATTATTCTGTCCATTTCTTTAACAATCACAAAGCCAAACTGCACATCAGAGAAACACTAAGAAAAAACTAATTAATTTATGCCTTTAAATTAAAAGAATAAGTGATCCAGGAAATTCTGAAACAAAAGCAAATGAGAACCACTGTGAGGGTCATATGCCTAGAGTACAATATCTCCGTGATTTTTTTTAACAATCACACATTAAATGCTTTTAATTATGAGCTATAAGTATTCTTTCAAAACTTAAATATATACATGTAACCAAGAATACATAAAATTATATGAACTTTATGGATTTGCTTTGGACCCTCATTTAGATATGTAGTTACAACGTCCATGAAATGCATTTTTTTTTTACATTATAAAACAGCCACTTTGGAAACCACACAGCAAAGTATCTTTTGACAATGAATACAAGCAGAAATATGCTTGTATAATAATACTGCAATATATATATACATATTTATATATATATTTAATTCCAAAGCAAAATTAAAAGAGAACCTCTCTCCTGCATCACAATTTTTCACATTAAAAAGTGAAAAATTATTCAAAGAGGAAAGAAATAAAGCATGTTTAGCTGTAATAAGGAAAGTTTGTTCACAAATCAAAAAATGACTGAAGAGCTATTTGGTTATATGAACTATAAAGTAATTAATGCCAAGATTAAAGAGCAAGGAAAGCCAGTGATGCACATAATAAATATTACAAAGAATCTAGACTACATAACATACTCTTCTATATAAGTCAAATGTGCAATAAGATTACAAATTGACTAGACTACTATTCACACTGAACATTCAGCTCAATGGTTTTTGTATCCTTGTATTTACAGGTCTCGACTCTTAATACCACAGGAACATTTACTATTGTCATGATATGACCCAAAGTTCATCCACAGCAAGAATTTCCATCACTGTCGTTAAGTTTGGTGCCAACACTCTTGAATCACTTGTAAATACACTCTGCATACTTAAACTAAAGATTCAGAAATAAAAATTTCCTCTTATTAAATAAAAAATACTGAAATTCATACAACACATAACAAAATCTAAATGGCCCATTCAATACAGTCCTGAAATGTTTAAATGCTATGCTGTAATAATAGAAGATGTCATATAATAGCAAAACCACAAAATGAGTGTACTGTATAGTGCATATTCTTAGCAGGTTAAAACTTCATTGCGTTAATTCTAAAAGATGGGTCACCACACAAAATCAAGTTTACGTTACTGTCATGCTGTTAATATCTCATTATTAAGATAACCTTTTCAGTTCAATACTGCAATTTACAGGGGTTTCTGAAAGTACAAATTATTCACAATATAGCATATGAGCAAAAATTTTCCATTTCTGGCACCTAAACTTCCTTATATTTGTACTGTCTTGAAGAAAAAAAATTAGAGACTGAAGTACATAAAATGTGTGTACATATACAAATTTTCTTCACAAGAATTTTATATAATTTAGCAACATAATTTAACACTTAAGGCACGGGATATTCCCATAAGTTGTAATTTAAACAAAAAAATAACTGAAGTCAAGGAATAATTAAGATAATAATAACCTAAAAGACTAAAATATTAAATTGCACAAATTTTGCCTGCTACAATACAAAAGTTAAACTGACTTATAAAACTTTCAGCAAATATACTGATATTTCTAAACTACAAAGCAAAATCACTGTCAGGCTTAAAAAAATAACCTTTGCTATCTGGCCTAGACTTCATAATATACTGTTCAGCTGGATATAGTAAGACATACTGAAAGGTCAAAACTCTAAGCTAACAGCCTAGTGTATACCGGTAAACCAGACAATGGTATTTATAATGCATTCACATGCTTTTTAAACTTCACAACACAGGTAACATTTTGATAAATAACTTGTTTTAATATAAAGCTCCAAAAACAAATACAAAAAGTAAAATCATTTTTAACTATTCTCGCCAAACCCTGATCCTAGATATTTTTTGTAAGATTTTTACTGGTAATTATATTATTACAGTATCTGCTATCTAAGGAAAAATGCAAAGCTCATAATTACAAGTTTATAATTATTCCAGATCATCCTTCCATAAAATTTGATAGATCACTTCAGATCGAGATTGTAATATGGGACAATACTCAAACACACATCTTTCCAAAACCACCAGTACCTGACTAGCATAAATTCATGAAACTTAAATCCAGTAATATTCTTTTCATTAATCTTACTTTTTTTAGCTTCTCTTCACTGCTGCCTAATTCTTTGCCTCACTTACACAGTACAAGCTGATGAAGTACTTTCCTTGTGGTATGTCAGGATGCCGTACTTGGAGTGTCGCTCTTTGTGCTGGAAGAAGCCTGCTGATTGAGCGGACATGGTTTGTCATTGTCATGGCCGATGCATGCCACAACTGGCACATGACCTGAGTCCCACATACCTGGACCACAGAGCTCACAGAGTCCTACAAGTGTGCAAGGAAGGTGACTCATGCTGCGATAATGGTGTAAAAGACCACGAGCCTGTCAGAAAAAATAACACTATGAACTTTATTACATTCCAAAAGAGATTCTCTTGTAATAAATGAGCTACCTTCTTTTCTCCCAGTGTTCAAAAAGTAACAGCTTCCTTCCAAATGATGAAAACTATATTAAGTAATTTATCTACAAAAATACTCTTGTGGAGTTACAAATGAACAATATGGTTCTTCAAAGGCTAGTTATTTCCATTCTCAGAATGTGCAACTCAGTAATAAAATTACTTTAAACTTCAGAATCCCCTTGACCAGAGATTCTATACTTGTCCTAATAAGATTAGATTTCCAAACTCCATTAATATGTGTTGGCTTTGATTAATATTTCTTTTCACACTATGAAAGCAAACAAATCATACTTCTCTGCAACCTTCTTCAAAGCCATCTTCAGCCGTCTAATAAAACTAATCATCAACATTTTATACCACCCCTAGACATACTAAATGGGCATCTCACTCACTAAAATCACTTCAGTTTTCCTCCTTCAAATAATAAATTTCTATCCAATTAAGTGAACAGACAATCTGCATTTCATTAAAAGCAAGAGTTATCAAACACATAACCATCCCATTTTTTAAAAGTGTAACATTCAAAATTTATGCTTTCCACAATGTTACAGGCACAAAATGAAATAGTAATAATTTTCCACTACAGGTTATCTTGCAATTAATTGACTGCCGATACCTTCAACATTCTCCACTTTCTAGCCAGATTCCTACTGAGTTCTAATTCACCGAACACCCATGTTTGCTGCTCTTAATATTGGAAGTGATATATGTGGGAGTTAACCTTGTTTTCAAGTATAAGGGATTTCTTCAAGGAATTTCACTAGGTTCAAAAATTTTGGACAATTTTTTTTGTTCACTGCAATTGTTATTTCTTGTTAATGGCATTCAGTATTACTGAAATTTAAGTTAAAAAATATATATAGAAAGATTTCCCCTTTCAAATGGTAATATCTTACAATACAGTCAAAACTGATCAAGCAACAATTACGGTACTTAGGTGACAGATTTTATTCAAACATTCTGCCATCACAACAACTCCCTTGAGTAAGTTACACTCCAGAGCAAATGTAAGGAAATCACAACTAAGCCATGAAAGATTAACACTTCTCAGTTAGACTTGTTGGGTGAGAGTTTAAATTAGACCATGGGGTAAAAACATTAACTAAACTGTCCATAAGATAATTTTTTGCAGAAACAGCATTTAAATATTTTATAAACCAATCCCAACAAAGTACCTGTCAATATTATTAATTTATTTAATACTAACTTCCATCTGCATCATGAAAGAAAAAAATTATATACTGTATATTTATAGAATTAAGGAAGAAAAACTTTCTACTCAAAGAAAACCAAAGAAACTTTCTTACAGAAATCCAAAGTGCAGAAAAAAACTCACAGAGAACCTTGCTAAATAATAGTTTTATAACCAAGGGTCTTAAACCCTGGATCTAGCAAACGTCCCTTAAAGCTCAAGTCTAATTAAAACGGCTCTTCTGAAGTCAGTGTGAGATAACTAATCAAATAGAAGTCTTGAGTTTTGTTATTAAAAGACATGTAAATAAATATCCACAAGCTACTTTCCATCTATAAATTCCAACAAAGTGATTCAGAGAAGGCTAAGGAGGTTTGTTTATATAAACATCTCCCTTTACCTTAAAGCACACAAGGAGAATATAATTATAATCAAACTTACTAATACATTCACCAAATGGTTAAACTTGTATAAAAAACATGCTTATCATTTAGTATGTTAAATATAGAAATATGCTTATCATTTAGTATGTTAAATATAGAAATATATAAAGTCTTTACCTTCTTGAGAACCATACGACCATCCATGTGGTTTGCCAGTGACGTAAAATATAAGAGTGTCTCATCTGGCCTAAGATTCTGATCAACCACGTCAGAGCCATACATGCTTACAATGGCCACAACCAAGAACAAGTGGAAGTAATCTGTCTGATAGTTACTCCAACATGCTTCCCACATTGCTAGGGCTTCATCTTCAGAAAACTCTCTCTTAAAGCATCTGCATTATTAGAGAACAAAACATAAGCCTTATATCAACCAATGGGAGCATGACCGGAAAGTCAGACTGTTAATCTTCTATTTTCCATAGGAAAAGACAGGAAAACAATGAAACATAAGTAAATGAAGGATAATTCTGGAGAGAAGCTTAGGGTCATGCTCTCTTTCTCATATGGTCTGATCAGGAAAGTACTCTTACACATTCCAGCTCCAGTATAAAATTACTTAATTCCTATAAACCTCTGGCTTAAAAAAATACTCATTATGTGAATAATACAAAATTTGACTAAAATTAGGTACATAATTTTTGTCATGATTGTTTAAAGCAGTCACATGTGAAAAATAATTTCAACAGAAAAAGCAAATACTATCAATTTCTTACAGTAGTATCCAACGATGGCAAAACAGTAGATCCATCCCATCTTGCTGATTAGCCATATGATTGAAAAAACGCGGTGTCATCAATCGCAACAGCTCTCGTAAATAACTCTGAAAGTGTTTATATATGTGTAAATCAATTAAAAATTTGGTATTAAAGGCTAAACCCTGAATAATAATCTCAAGTACTGTATTAAAATTTCAGAGTATTAGAGATCTCAATAAATCTAAAGGATGAATTCACTGCATAGTCTTCTTCGGAGAAACAACTTAACAACAAAAATAAGTCCAAACAATAAATCCAGTAAACTCATCCAAAGAGTCATATGAAGTATTTGCTAGTGAAGCAAAACAAGAGGGGAAATTTGGCAGTAAATATGCTTAGTTGTTGACTGATACATGAAGATGCTCAGATGTAGAATACACTTGTAAAACTTTACTCAACTATGTGCAGCAGTGCCAAATACCCTCTGGTCTCTGAAAAAAAAAGGTTGAAAACCATGCACTGCAGACTACAATAGTAAACAGCAAGCACCATTCTGTATTTAAAAAAAAAAATCAGAGATAGAACGAATGCTCTAACAAATACAAAACAAGGAAGATATGTTAAACTCACCAAGTTCTTTTCCATATCCTCATCTTTTGGTGATGTTACAAAGATAGTTTTACTCATAAGACCAGTAAAACACCAAAATACATCTGCTTCATTGCGTACTTCAGCCAGTATAGGAGCAAGAATATCAGACATTCCTTGAGTATATCTGACAGGAAATAAAGGGCCCAACTTCAGTTTTCAAGAATAAAGATCCAGAATGCATATGTATCTATCATAAAGTAGAGCCACTTTTCTCCATCATAGAAACTTCATTCAAGCTCACAGTACTGTATCGGTATCTTCACATTTCTTTGTTGCTGACTGTTTGCTAGGGGTTAATAAAGTGCTAGGCTACTAAGGAGACATAGTAACTTTAACAGTGTGCAAATTTTGAAGATCCCATCACTGATTAGAATGCTGATGTTAACACTTTAGCCTTCCCATTGTGTGAAGGCTTCTCACAACTCCAAGGTGATCCCGACATAAGCAGGCACTAAGTAATACTACACATTCTCTAAGTTTTTAATATCATTTTTGGATATATTTACATAATTTTGTTTGCATTTCCCTACTAATTTCTTGGTTTATATTATGAAAATAGCAAAAATCCTATAAAATATATTTAGGCTTTCAAAACACAGTGAAATAAGCCAGCCTTTAGGATCTCAATTGATGGAAAAATCCATCCTCAAAAACTAAAGTGTTAATCTGCCAGAAGCAAAAGCATAAAAATTCTAGAAAATAAGTCAACCAACAAACCCTCTTCTCCCCAGTAGATCTGTTTGTCCTAAAATATGTCTGACAGTGTAACATGAATTATAATAAAGGAATAAAAAAAAAAAAAAAAAATTAATATCATTCACTTACCCCATAATTGGATTGTGAACAGCAAAATTCAACAAGATCCTCTTCATCTTTTCCAGGTTAGGATTATCATTTCCTGCAAAGCAAGGGTTGGAGCGGTCTGTTCGTACCACGTCCTTCTCTACTGTGCACTGCACATTTCGCATAAACCAGTCCCTCTCTTCACCAGACATATTCTCTCTCATAGTGCTGGAAATATATTGACTCTTTAGACATTCAGATTACAAAAATCAAAAGCTAAACATAATTCTAGAGCTTGCAGTCCTGTTATAATGGAAATTATCAGAAAAGAATTAACAAAAAATAAACAATATAATCTCAAACTGTCAGTCAGCAATCTGTCATAAATGAAGTAGCAATTATCCGGCTTATTTACAGAGACACCACTTACTTTCCAAACCAAAATTAAAGATTTCTTTATGAAAGCAGGAATATATGCACAGAAGATCAAAGTGTACTGAATTACTAATACCAAAGGGATTAATAAAAACTGTCCTTCAGAACTCTGAATATACTCAGTTACTGGAAAACTGTATTCATCAACACCAGTCACTGTTTCTAACAAGGGATTCATTGAATATGAAACCCCAATTACAAACTAGAAAAGTAGACAGCTGAGTAATAAAGGAACTCTATTACAACTAAGAATGAGAAAAAGTCTAGAGAGTATTTCTATTCCCTAAATAGTGTAAAAGCCCCTATACAAACTAAATATGACAAAGCCCCCATCATCCATTACAAATAAATTGAAATCAGCAGTTATATATTTTCAGACATGAAGTCAAAATGCAGCTTCAGCATCTCAACATCTAAATATAATCAGTGTGCATAATTTTCATTTTATACATATTATCAAACTTGAACAATCTCAGTTATAAGCAGCGGCTAATGTATATAACCAGTAGCTACCTAAAAATTTCCAGAAATACCTAATGCAACACAAATTCCAGTGTAATACTAACTTGATTTTCTGATAAAGCTGATGTTTTTCCTCCATAACTGCTTGCCTTTCTAAGAAGGTAGTTCGGTAGTCATAGTAATGAAGAAGAAATGGCCACACGTTGGCTCTTAACTGGGGTTCAACGCCACCAAAGAAAATTGCTCGACGCAGTGCCAGATCATCATCAATGACACCTTCCTGTAAATTCATTAACATTCAGTATAAACTCATATTATGTAATTATACAGCAAACACATCCCAAGCAGAGTTAATAATAGCTTACTCAGCACAGGTGAATATCTGCCCTTGCTGGTTTACATGAAACTTAAGTATGGTACCATATCAAAGTGCTTGCTTGATTTTATTTTACTTAAAATTCCTTTGGAATACAGATATGTGTTTGTATGACAAGACATTCAAAATCATTGCTACATTTTCAAAAGCAGCTCCTAAATTTGATGGACAACAATCTATAACTCTAAACACAAAATATCTCCTTCTGTAAAAAAAATCTGTTACCTCAATCAACTACCACAATTTGTCAAAAATTTCTTTTATGTAATCAAAGACTACTTCATTTTATAGAAACTCTGTCTCTGTAAACATATACCACTTTAGAGTACCAAAATAAGATACAGACCTCACTAAAGTATGTAATCCACGAATCAGCATCAACACATTCATGATGTCCTTCTTCTGGGTGTAGCTCTGATTCACTCACATGTGGTCTGAAGTAAATTAAGAATACTAAATAAATGAATAAATAAGCAAAGCACAAATATACAAATTGAATGACTGAATATTTAAGTGATCAAACTCTAGGATTATACTTTAAAAGCAATTGATACAAACATTGATTCAGAAACTGAATAGGCAAATGTATATAAAGCAAGAATAACAATATAAAACCAAGATTTATTCAGGCATTCTCAGTTGAATTCCTAGGGAGTTCCTCCTCTGTCAGTCTGATACAGGTTTTCTGCTCTCAAGGCATAAAAACGAAAGTCTACCCTAAAACGGAAAGTTTGACATTGGTGGATAATATTGTTAAATTCCTGAGAAGCAGAGTAATGCTACATTTGTATGACTGGCACTTGATGTTGGTTGTCAGCTTAAAGTCTAAAGTACCCCTAAAAAACAAAATAGGGGTACCTGGGACTTGACAGGTTAAGCTGGTCAATGTCTGGTAGCTACTTTTACAGAAAACTTCCACAACTTTCAAGGCCAAGTGGCTGAAACAGCAAAACTGGCCAACAAGTGTAGTCTAGCCATAGCCTGAATAATCTACTTCAACTGATCAGAGTCTGGTGGCTAGTTTAGGGGAGAATCCTACCACTTTAAAAGGAAAGTGGCCAAAATTTAATAAGCAAAAAAGAGCATGAATATATAGTCAGTAAGCTTGACTAAATTACCTAATCCATTTAGTCCTGGGTACATCAGAAGCTAGTAGAAGTCACACATGTTTTGTGTCTGATATTTCCCCACTTTCTTCTTCTTCTACAGAGAGAGGAGAATTTGTAACTTCCCCCCAGATTAATAGGAATTGCAATGACCATTCAAATGTATTCTTTTGTTTCCCTCTGGCAAGCCTCTTTCAGGTGAAAACCAATGGTATAATTAATGGGTTGACAATAAGCTCGACAAATTTTTTCCCTTACTGTATTTGCATGCATCAGTAGCAGATTAATGCTTAGTCTCAGACCTATCAAAGTTTTGTTTAGCCTCCTCTGCTTTATTAAGCACTTTCAGACAGCACTAAGCAAAACTCTCTGCGACTTTGCCATAAAAAATTATGAAATTTCTCTTGTTAATTTTCAAGCCGGCCAAACTGGGCCATTGGGAAGACCAGCTGTATTTTTTCTTCCCTTAAGGCCTGTGAACCAGAGTCCAGCCCAAAATTAAATGTTTCATGTTGAATAAAATACTTATGCTCCCGAGAACCTAAGCAGTATTAGTTTTGTGTTCCTGGCTGTTACTGATGGTTGTCAGCTTTATAAATTGTTTTTAGCACCCAAATAAGAACTAAACAGGGCACCCTGGACTTGAAGGGGTTAATACGGTCTTACAACAGTATACTGTGCCAAGATACAAGGATACATATTAATAATTAATATAATAACAATTCTTACTTGCAAACTAAGAATAGCTTGAGTGCTGAATCAGCTATTTTGCCCTCTTCATCATCACGGGGTTTCACCAAGAAATTCCAGTCTTCAAATACAGCTGCTAACTTATCCAGTCCCCCATAATGGAAATGGAATATTTTATACTGGCTCTCCTGACTAGCAATGACCAACTGGCCACAAGTGCGATCTCTGTCACTGAAGAAAAGCCTTAGGGACTTGCTTTGACCTGCAAAGGGAGTGAGATGTATACAGTAATATTAAGCAAAGGAAAACCATGTATTTGACTAAGTAATCTAAAATCAAACATCCACCAATAGAAAAGGATATCCACAATATTTTATTTTTCATGAGGCTCTCTTAAAAGATATGAAAATGTACTTTATGACAATATACTGAACAGAAATCACTTGCCCTGAATATGATAGAACACTGAAAGAAAACATTCAGTCAAAAGGGAAAAAAAAAGTTTTAGATGTACTTCCAACTGTGGTCATTTAAATCAACGTGATTTGTAAATTTACACAAACTATTCTAGCGATACTTCATGGTAAAAGAGCACATCTCATGCAGTTTGTCATGTGAAAATTTCAATATATACCCAGACAACCAGTCAAAAAATAATCAAGTTGTTTCTCAAGATTAATAAGCTTTATAATTTCCTTTCATAATTCACAATGATCTGACATGCAAAATAGCTAAAAAATTTACCAAAACAAATACATGTATGTTGTAGCATCATTCTAAGCTGCCATTGTCGTTCAGCAGCTGTCCATTAGCCCTTACCAAACAAACAATACATTGTCACAATTTCTACCACGAAAGTGCATCAAAGGTTCTGTATGACATGTCAAACAGACATCTTTCTAGAACCTCTCACACATACTGTCTCCCTCTTCATCTTCACTTTACTCCTGATGGTAAATTTTTGGTAGACACTATGACCTGGTTTACAGGATTACACTATGATGTACTAATAGGAAAAATAATTCTGTAACAACTTTGTTCTTTTGGTAAATCTTGAGCAAATTGTTAAGAGTAGAGATATTACTGTATAAATTCTAGAATCACTGCTTATAAATATACTGGTTAAGTTGTGTCCACCACATCTGCGATTCCTTATTACTACCACTGTGGTTCTGA
>BDMR012750603.1:0-11429 GCA_002091895.1 Caridina multidentata
TGTGCCCAATGGCAACGACACACACGTGTACTCAATTACTATTTGAGTGGACAGGGGCAATTGGTTTTTGGAAGCGCCCTTCTCTTCCACGGCATGATGTTCATGAATACCACCTTATATCTATATTTACATCTGGTATCCTGGCACTTGCATTGTTGATTGGTGTCGCCAGACCGATTGCTTTAGATGAGGCAAACTGGCCGGTAGCTCTCAGTGGGGAGGCCAATGTGTGTGTGGTTTTTGCTTTGGGTTGGACAAGTTTTGGCCTTTTGCTCTCAGTGGGGTTCGAACCATGGCTCGTAGTGGTCAGGAGGTCAGAAGTGAGTGCGTTAGTCCACGGCGCCACGCTGCCCATTACATATTGGTAAAAAGTGTCTGGCACAAAAACCTTACAACTTCAAGAAACGTGATGGGGTGAGATTCCAAGTACTGCTGCCCCAGGAGAAGGAGCAAACAAGCTGCTGAGATAAGGGAGAAAAGAGGAAGCTTGGCAGGTGGACTTATTTACATCGATGAGATCCATACAGTCAAGAATGGCCGAAAGGGACAGCATATCCAGCAGTGCTGTCAAATACTGAGGTCTTTTACAAGGACTAGGAGGCTTTCCAGCTATTTCAGCACTGGGTCTTCTAGCTGTCTGGCACCCAATGACAAGAAAAGCTCTATCAGTTAGAGGACCTTCAAAAAATCGTCCGGAAAGGCTTGGCCTTTTGCGTTCCTAGGAATGACTAAAAGTACCTTGTAGGCCTCCTCCCATTCCACTTTATTCATGTACATAACTAATAGGTATTCTGCTTAGGTGTGGTTCAAAATGAAGTACTAAAAAGGTTACCTTGTAAAATTTTACCAATGCCTCCCTATCTAGGAGGTGCAAGATTTCTGTGTTTGAGTGACAGTGACTCAAACAATGGCCTGCGGTATGTCCTTGAAGGACATCCATGACAAACAAATAACTTTATATAACTTTGTTGAAGTGATAACTGGTGACATCTCCACCTTCCACGCGATGCTGGGAATATGGCTACCTCACCTGATATCCAACAAATCACTAGAGAAATACGATCCATCCAGAAATGTGATTACGCCACCTGCTCCGGATTCCACCATTATGATAAATTCAGAATATCCAAAGCCAAGCAATATTCTTGGGATAATTTGGGTGTTGGCTGAAGTGCTAAGTAGTATGCGCTTTCTGGCATCAGTTCTGCAAGGTAGATCTCTCTTACAGGAGTGTGTGACTTTACATCTGAGTGAAGGTGCTGATGATGTCATGATCTTTGCCTGCCACAAAGACAGTATTCGCATCTAGATAAGTGCAGTCTTCATGGCAGCAAAGATCACCAAAACAGTGTCAACTGAGGTGAACAAGTTTTAAGGGGCGCAATATGGTAGCCAATTCAGTGAACTCTTGGTTGAAGAAAACTATCAGCTTATCATTAAGATATGGGTCAATTTTACCAGAAAGACTATTTGTGCAGCTCTGAAGTGAAATGAGTTCATATGTCAGCTCTAGTAGTGCCTGATATGACAAGAATAAGAGTCTCAGGCCCTTTGGCTTGCTAAGGAATAAAGATCAAGGATGATTCAGTCTCTGCAGTCAAGACCATTACCAATAACATAAAGCAGCACCTTCTTCTCATCAGTTTCAAGGCATCAGTGATTAAGGGCATTAACTTCACAATTTTTTGGACTTCCTGTATCCACTCGCAAAAGATGCAGGGTTTTTCACAAGGCATTTGACACAGTGCCCCTTACAAGGTTGACTGCAAAACTAGAGAAGATGGCTGGTGTTAGTGGTAATGTACATACCTGGATCACAGAACATTTGAAAAATAGGACCTTGAGGGTAAAGGTAAGGAATTCAGTATCTATCTGGAGAGCTTGGACTAGCAGAGTACCTCAGAGATCAGTTTTAGGGCCACTGCTTACCAAAAGATTACAAGTGCATATGAATACGTTTACAGATGATGCTAAAGCTGGAAACTTATTTTTCTGTTTTAGCGTAATAGATAAGTGAAACTCTTTGGAGGAGGATAGAGTAAAGGAATATACTTAACTGCAAACATACATATGATGATAAGCAGACAGCTGATAAACAAATCCAAAGTGGTCCATGCACGTGTGAGTGTCTTTTTTCCTTTCATTTTTTGTACTGTAGTGTATGCATGTGTATGTGCTTTTTTTCCTGGATTTGCATAACAGCCATAGAGGCAGGAAAATATAAGAAAAACATCAGATGTTAGGAAACAAACATCACTAAATATAATGTCATGTACAAGTACAACTGAAGTTACAACAGATATCAGAGGATTCACCCTATATGGGTAAAGAGCAAATAACTTGCTGTATATGGATAATCTACTGATATTTACTTCAACTGAGGTTTCATGTAGAATAGGGAGATTAGAAGTCAATGCCTAAAATAATGTTGTTTTAGGCAAAATCACTGAAATTTAATTATTAAAATCTGTAACTAGCTGGAATATTTCACCAAATTCCTTCATGGATAGCAAGAACACATGATGAAACACAAAACTTGAATGTAAACAGTCACCCAAATGGTGACAGAACTTGAGAAACACAAGATGTAGTTGGAACTTCTACATTAGGGAAGAATGGCAATGGTTGGGGGATGAAGAGACAGACAGACCAGGCTATGGCCAACTACCCATTCTACAACTGGCCTCAGAGAGCTTGAGTCTATCTTCTTCCTTTTATTACCATCTGGAACCATGGCATGGTGCACAGGATCAATTTTAAAAGCTTTTGTTCTCATATCTCCATGGGGCCAATTGCAGAGTCCAAGACAATAATAACCCTTCATGGCAGGACAGAATGTGACAAGCTTACAGAAATAGTAATTTGAAATAATGATGGAAGCATTTTGAAAGTAAAATATGACAAGTCTGTCACCAATTTGGCTAGCTTGCAGTTTTAGGACATACATCCATTAACTGATATTCTTATTAACAGAATCAAAAAGTTTATGACTGGGGAAAATTTAGGTATATCTCTAGCATTTATGGAGACCAGAATATATCAGGTTTTTCTTCTTCAACTGCAAACTGAACCATCTTCCATTATACATAGATTTATAATCAATACTGTACTATCACTCAAAAATGTTGTCAAAACAATTAATTTAGATTGCAAAGTAAATCTCAGGAAGTAAGAAATACCATAATCAGTACCTTCTGTGTTGTACCTGCATAAATTTAATATTCTTCTTATTCACAGCATTTAAACCAATTATAATTACCAAGGAACATCTAAAATTATATGTTACCCGTGTATTAACTTCTATTAAGAGTAAACAGTACCCTGGTAAATACTAACCTCTTGACATAATTATTAGACTTCCTTGTATATAAAATTATCATAAAGGTAAACATTTGCAAGAAATTTGTTTCATAAAACACCTAAAATTGCATTCAATAAAATAAACAAAAATCTTCCAATAAGTACACCATTTATAAAAATAATGCTAAACTTTTAATAACATAGTTACATTCAGGTAAGCCTTACAGCCTTTCAAATTTTAAATAATACTGATAAGCTCTCTGTCACTGCAGCTTCTTGCTTCTTGAGAGATCAGTCTCTCCCATTTCAGGAAACCTCCTGTCATATTTTTCAGATGAATCCAAGACTAAAGAAAGACTGGCAAGGTTTCAGTCTCCACTTATATGTATTTAATCGCAAAAAAGGTAAGGAACGGTTAGTCACAAACTTGAGCCTTTATATGTGGGGTTCTGGTGTCTGGACAAGTCTTTCCCAGTATGTCACTTCCATTTTTTGTAAGATCTACTCATTTACTCTCTTGACATTGGTTATGCCTACATATTTTGGAATTCTCCCAAATGACTAACTGATTCTCAAAATCAATTCCTTCAAAAATCAAAATGCCTAATGTTCTGCCAAGAACGCAAAATGTACAATTAAAGGCTTTTTACTACTGTACATTCTTTTTAACACTGACATAATTAATTAAACCTAATACAAGCATTAAAGCTTTGCCAACATATTATGAATGCAACATATGCCAAAATTTCATACCTACCTAGTTCCCTTAAATTTCAAAAGCAGTAACGATTGGATATGTTGGTTTAGAATTATTACTTAACAGATTATTATTTGCCATCAGATTAACTCCAAATTGTGCAAACATTGAAAAGAGAATAATTGGTAGACTAAGGTATGAAAGAAATGCTTCATCCAAGATGAAGCAAGATCAAGCTGCACCAAAGAATCTGATCCCACATATGATGGTTTGAGTTTGTGACATACCTTTTCTATATTTTGATTGTCAGATTTGTCTTGGTGAAGAATTATAACACAGAAACCTCAAATAATAATATACTTTAGGAATACAACTCAATGACTTCCAATTTAAATTAAAAATAGCAGTCAATGAAATCTCAAAAGTATAAAGCCACAGTGGCATTTACATTCGCCTGAAAATGCAGTTTCCTTCACTCATATATATTATCTATAAGTCGAAGATAAATACAGACCTATTAGGGTGAGAAATTTTCCTAAATATAAAAACCTTTTTGGCAGACTGTACAAGAAAGAGTAGAATACAAACAGGAACTGCAAAAGGAAGTCAGAAACTGGAAACAAGAGATTTCATACCAAGGATAAAATAAGTATAAAATAAAATAAAGTAATATAAAAATATAAATAAATTAGGAGTAAATGAATGCTTATTCTATTAGGATTTAAAGGGTGAATACAACAATGCTATGCTTATTTCAATTATTTAACCTGATAATCACACTTGCTTACATATTCTTAAACTTACTTGACAGCCAATCATTACTTTACTGGATTCTTTGCAGCATCATCACATTTCTTGTGAAAATTTAATAGAGAGAACAATTATCCAAATTCTCCTCTTCTCATGAATTAGTTCCCTTATCCAAGAATACTACTAGTGAAAATAGAAAAACCTTTCACACGAAGTCCTCATACAAAGCCTTAACCACAATCATTTAATAACTATGGTAAACTGGCCTAAGCAGACTGAATTTATTACAGTATTCACTAGTGCAACTACTCCTTTTGTCGTCAGAGCTTCCCACCAGATGGCAGTGTCTGAGGAGTCTTGAGCTGAGTGACAGCAAATAATGGGCCTTTAGGATATGAATTTGGCGGGAAGGAAAGAGGTACATAATTATGGTGCCTCAGACCAAATACAAAGGACACATCAGCTTGGATGCTGTCTTCTCAATGTAAGGACAATCTCATTGCATATGCATTATGTAGCAGTGAAACACAGTGGTATTTACATTTATGATTCTGAGCAAAGCTAACCCCTGTTGATGTCAATACTGCATAAGCACTAGCAAAGTTGTTATCGAGGTATGCATGGATTAATAGTGACTGAGGTACTAACTTACCCTTCTGGATGCTCAAAACAATTTACCTGCAAGTAATCATATTTTGGGATTATTATTTTATAGTTCCTTCTTTTTCTTGAATAATGAGGATATGGGATACTGGAGAGACTGCTTGGATAAATTATGAAAGTGTTCCCCCTTACTTTTTTAAGCTGAATGTCTTCTATTCTGTTGGTCTTTGGGATTCTGTCATCAATGCTTACCAAGACTTTGGGGGAGGAAAAACCAGAACACCAGAACACTTTTTCTTGAAAGTTCAGGTTATCTAATAAAATATACTCAAGTGCTCAACAAATTAAAATTAAACTTCAAACAATATCTCTTGTTATTTGCAAAGGTTAGGTTTCTTCACTACGTTTCCTGCAACCCCACTTGTCTAAAGAAGACCAGGGAAGAAGCCAAAATCATGTTGAGTGATACCTCCTTAAAAGGCAGGAAAGCATGCATCAGCACAACTGATCACAAAGGAAGAAGAGTAAAATCTATTCCAAATACCAACTGATGGTGGGGTTTGGAATTATCCCCCAGTCAAGACTCGCTGGTGACTACTATCTGGTAGCACATCTTGTATATGAAAAGGAGCAGTTGTCCTCGTGAGTAATGTAACATATTCAATCTGCCAGGCCCACACTAACATAGTCAATGGACATTCATGAGATCAACAACTTTTACAAAGTTTCTGTGGTACAAATTTTCCTATTCCCACTCACAATATCAATATAAGAGGAAAATAACACAGGAGAAGTGAAGCCCTGAGATGAGTGCAGTCACTTAGAATAGAAACTATCACACTATGCAATTTTCGTTCTCAACCGTATTTTTTCTAAGATGCAAATATTGGTCTTTAAGGCACCTGGTTAGTTTCTTAGGCATCACTAACTTAACATGACTAAAATATGACAAGTTTAATCCACATACTGCAGTTGACCCCATACAAATTTTAGTGCAAAATTTCAAATCAACTTTGTTTACCTTACAATCTACACCACTGAATTTCACATGACAAAAAGATTCTATGGAACTTAGACGAGTATTAGAGAATATCTCAAAATTCCCCACTTATTAAGAGAAAGGAGTGCTTGAATTTAGGATAAAAAAAAATTAAAGAAATCACTGAATACTGACAGAAAAATAAATCTCACAGAATGAAGAGTGGCTGAATGAATATGTGAATGAAGAAAATTATGAAATGAGAGCTCAGTGTTACACCAATGCTCTCTGTTAGACTACAAAAAAATGTATGAATATATACTACTGTGTGTAAGAGACGTCTTTGCTTTTTGTGTATCATGCCAGAGGAAAAAGGATTGAGCTATTTTTTGTGCTCGTTGCACTATTTGCCTCAGGATATTTACTTTGCTGAGGATGTATATACACAAGGATAAAAGAATGTCATTTTAGACACACTGGGGTGGCATAAAATACAAGTAACAAAAAAAAGGGGCTACTGGTTCATGGGTTAAGGTTTTGATATTCAGAATAATTATATATTTTATGACCATTTTAACAATCTTAAATCAATTAACATAAAAACAGCAGTCTCTACAAAAGAAAGGAACCTCTTTTGCACATTACTCAACCTAACTAAATATGTGTCCATAATTCTTTAAACAATCTAAGGCTACATTTCAATACTATACAAATAAAGATGGGTACTCAATTCAACCACCCTAAGTGATAGCGAATAACTCCAGACGATGGAGATGTAACTTTCGTTTGTGATCAATACCTACTACTGGGTAAGATCATAAGATATAACTAAATAGTTTTATGAATATGATGCTTATGGTACCAGGATTATAAACTTGAAGGAAAATGAAGCATACACAATTTAAATGTTTTAAAAAACCAACTGGAATGTAAAAAAATTAAATGATTAGACCTTAAGAGAGTCAGTGAACAAAATAGGTATTACCACTCTGGTTTCCTCTTGCTTGTTCCCTGATTACAACTCTATTTCTATTATATCTCTTTCTGATTAGCCATACTCATGTTTTTCTTCATTCCTCTTTCTTTTCCTTCAAGTCATTTCAGTCATCTTGTATCTTACTATTTGTCACATTTGTATTGCATCTTCCTCCTTACCTATCATCTAGTTTCATCTTACATCAATGCATCTACCACTTTCTATACAACTGTCATTCCCGTCCAGTTATGCAACTCTCTACTGTACAGTACAAACCTTATTCTCCACTAAATTAATTTCAACAGAAAATGGCACTATTCTCAAACTACCTCTCATCTGTTATACTGTTGTTACAATCCAATTTTACCACTAAGTATCATACAATCCAATTTTACCACTACGTATCTCAACTATACTTCAACTGCTGTTACATACTTGCTTCTCAGCCACAACTTTCACAAATAATATTATAAAGTCAGTTTCCTCTTGCTTTAATTGGTTATCTACTTCCTCTCCAACATTTTTATCTTTTGACAATAATCTGTGAGAGATATTGTATACTGTCACAAGGTTACAGCTATACATACTTCTCCTTTTGAATTTACTTCGACATCTTTATTTTTTTATTCCTATTTTTACCCCTTTGCACTCACCAACTTCATTCCACATTTTCCAACTCCTTATGACATATCACACACTTAATGCATACATACACAATTCATAATACTAGTAGAATTATTAGCTAAAATTTGTCTCTACTGCATAACATCTCTTTGCCAAACAATTCACACACATGAATTTAGACAACCCTTTCTGTCAAGGAATCATAACCAGTCAAGAAGAAGTTGAAGAAATTATCAGCAGTCATATTACCCAAAATTTTCAAGGTTAAAAATTTTAATGCTGCCTAAGGACCCTGTACACTGTACATGCAATAGTACATTTACAAAACAATGTGTGAAGTGCTTTCCATTTCCAGTAAAGATATCATAAAGAGCAGTAAAAGATGCTTAATACAAACAAATCTGTCAAAAATGCAGGACAAAATCGTTATTGCTCAGTACATACCTATTCCTCGCTCGAAGATCTTCAATGTACTTGAAGTTTGGAGTAAGAACACCACCACTTGTAATTACTGCCTAGAATATATAGAGCAGAATAATTAATATATACACTTATCATCTTATTACCTAATTACTATCATGCATACTGTCAATCAATAAAATATCTCTGCTACTGGAGGGCATTGTTGTCAAAATTGAAAATAATAACGCTCAGGATATCACAGCAAGAGGCAGACAATATAAAAACGGAGATAAAATGTATCCGGAGATTAGCATTCAATGGAGGATCTTAAGTTACTGAATGTACTGTGCTTCCATAGGCTATTATTAAAGTAAACTGACATGCGGTTTCACTTTTACTATGTGGTATATTTTCATATTTACTGCACTTTCCCAAAAATTCATCTGATCATTATACTATGATGAACATTGGAGGAGCTATAAATTGCCTGGCAAGAAAATGGTGAGAAACAACTGTATACTTCCTGACAATGATCCCTAACAGCATGTTGGTTGGAAGAACATGAGGTCATTAGTTCTGGTCAGCCTCATTACTTCTGCTGACCTTTTCAAGTGACTGATAATAGCTTCTACAATCCTGGTCCGAGAAGTGAGGACTTAATTCAGACTGACTGTACTTTTTGCTATTAATAGAGGCTGTCTGAATCAGAATTATATGGTTCCTGTTAAAGGCAGAGAGCATGCAAGAGTGATCCTCCCCATATGACTACTATGAGTCAGCACCTTGATAGAGGCAGTACTGGATATTCTCTCACTCTTTGTGAGGTCAATGAGATAAATCAAAATCCTAAAGTTTTAACCATACATTCCTCTGGAAATCTACAGATCATAGGTATCATTATCTTCGGGCTTACAGGACATCAAAAGCCTCTGAGAATGAGATGGTGTAGCTAGTAAAGAAGAGACTACTTTCCCTGTAGCCGTAAGCAGCATCCTGTTACACCAAGAGAAGTGATGTTGGAGTGGCAGTGTGAGATAAGGCCAATCAAGGAAAGCATTATAAAAGTAGGACAATCACTGATCTTTATGTAGCACTAACACATTACAAGCAACTAGGAAGCCACTGCCCTGGACAGTGTTAGATTAGTTAATGAATGAAGGAGTCCCATCATTTACAGTAATCCTGAGTAATGGCTAGGTCATTGGCTGCCATCATCTGACATCATCTACTGGTTCTCAAAAACAGTTTTCTGTGCTGCATTGGGATCTTGCAATCCGTGGTGACAACAAAAGTTATGTCAAGCTCCATCTTATAAAAAAAATCAGCTTTATGTTAGCAAAGGTGTCTTGTCCTTTACTAGCTGCCATACTGACCAGGTCAAAGAAAATTGAACAAAGGGAGCAGGAGAGAGTGACTACGGCTGTAGTCACTTTCCCACCACCACATTCTCTGTAGGTATAGCACTGTACCCAAACCACAATCACAGAGGTTTATAGTAAATGCACACGGATATACAGGATCTCCTAGATGTATATCTGCCATCTTGACACAGGGAATAAGGAAGAGAACTATTTTTTTTGTAGGCGGTCAAACCTGAGTTTTTAGTATCTGGAACAAAAATTAATCTTCCAAAGAAATACTGGTATCAGATCTATATAAGACATACTTTAGTATCTGTAATAGATCTGGTCATCTTTAACTGTATTTGAATCACAGAAGACATATTTAGGTATCTAAAGAAAGAAGCTCAAAAATATCATTTCAATTTGACATTTCAGGTTGAAACAAAGAACAAATTTACATGCATAGTTATACTAAATTGCATGGATTTATTCTCCCCTCCCTTTTCTCCTGAGGTCAGTTGGGTAGAGGGTTGCTAAACTAAAGAAAATCCCCAGCATCCAAAACAATATCCAAAATAATCAACTATGCCAAAATAATAATTGACCTTATCTCCAAAAAAAAAGACTGATTTCAACAGCAGTGGAATTTAGAGATGCTACATCTGCCTGAGGTTTAGGTAAACTAAGCTGTGTGGTCAGGCCCTATTATTTTATGTGGGCCAAAGCCTCTACCTTTTAGTGTACACCATAACTAAGGCATCTAGATATAAATTAATAGCTTAGGTTGAAAAATGTTTGGCCCAAGGAATGTAAGGAACATCATTATAAAATAATTCATGGGGATTTTGAAAAAATTTAAAAAAATTACGTAATATTTTCTGATTAAGGATAAGACTTTGTTTATAATTTCATATTAAAGGAATTTAATTCAAGGTAGATGAATAAAGACTCAATATACATGATCACTTTTTTAAGCTCACTGAACTTTATTTTCCTTGTGACCAAGGAGGAAAAAAAATTTACTTGTGACTGAATCTCAAAATCTAATCTTCTCACAACAAATAGGCTACTGGAAAATAGTCCTGAGACATGTCCTGTTGTACATGTCCTGTTGTACATCTCCAGTCTGGCTAGACATATATCCACAAGTTTATATTCTCCACCAACCTTACAAACTGTGGAGCTGACATAAATTCAACATGTGCTCATGAATAGACAGAGTGTAACCTACTAAGACATACCACATGCCAGAAATTTGTCAACATCTAATTTTATGTTTACTTACTTCTGCAATAGACATTGTGTACCTAATGTAAAATAACAGTGCCTCTATCTTTAACATAACTGGTACTCTTCATTGCAACTTGATATATATAGATTCCTATCAATTTATGTAAACATATTAAAAAGTCTACTTACTCCTTGAACACAATCTGTGAAATTGTGGTCTTCAAATGGCTTTGAATTGTCAGACTGAAGAATATCATACATATGAGGCAGCAAGAGTGAGCCAAAGAAATCAGTGGCTTCGCGTGGAAGTTGCGTAGGCATGTTATCGATGCTGCATACCAGGACACCAGGGCCTTTAAAACTGTAAAATTAGAAAATGTTATTCATCATTTTTATTCTACACTGCGCTCAAATAGAGATATCTGCCGATTATCTTGCCAAAACCAGATCATTTAATCATATGTAATGGATACAGATTTCACAATGACTATACCCAATGACCACAGGATATTTTCCAATAAATTG
>BDMR012750604.1:0-11452 GCA_002091895.1 Caridina multidentata
CATATACACTGATCACAACCCTTTAATCTTCCTCGATCGAGCCAAACTAAAAAATCATAAGCTGACTGGTGATGATGTCATAGACTTAAAACTACTTTTTCTCATCGGAGAAACGAATGTTGATTGGTTGACGTCATATACACTTGGAACTACTTTCTAATGACTAAAGCAAAGAGGTAAAGCGTCTCATTACCCATTAGCAAGCGAAGGGTGAACATCTTCAGGAACTTAGAAGATATTCAAGGTATGGATATTATCATCACATTTTAAGACACTTAAAGGTGTTGCCACAGCAAATTTAGGACTTCATTGCAATGTACTTGAACTGCTCATTTAACCTGCAAGTATGATAGTACTATATGCTGTGCGCAACTTTTCCTAAGAATTACCCCACCTTCAAGTGTTCCGTGACCTACGAGTTAGCTATGGCCCAGCGCTTGGGAACCACTGTTCTAGGTATAGCAAGTGGAACACTTGTTCAGGGATGATCCTTTCCAACCAGGCAGTTCCGGCTCCTTCAGTTACAGTTCCGAGAGCTTTGCACAAGTTGAAGTTGTGAATGAGTTTAAGGAAGGTTGGTCGTAAAGCAGTGGATGCCCTTCCCATATCGCCTGCAAGATTTCTGTTGTCTTCCTCTGGTGACATGAGTTCTGCTGAGACAAGTGGAGAGACTTGTAATACTAAAACTACTTAAGGGCACCCTTTGGGTCCCCTTCCCTAGTATATCGTATCTATTGTATTGAAAGAACTCTTCTCAAGAAATTGCTCCTTGATCTTGCCCTCTTTGGGGACCACTCTTGATCTCAGCCTTTCTAGCTCAGTTTCCACTGCCTCCAAGTACCTACCCACCTTTGAGGACCACCTCTGAGCCCACTCTGCTCAGTTTCTACAACCTCTGGGTTCCACCCCATCTTCTAGGACCGCTTTAGAGACAAATTACTCTGTGATGTTTCTACTGTCTTTGAATCACGCTCAACCTTCCAAGACCACCTCGGAGCACAGTTAATCTTCTTTAACTCCTCAAACAGCTAGTCTGCTTTGAGTTCTACACGCCCTTGAGATCCACTCTGAGCCTATCTACTCTACTCAGCCTCACCATCTTCAAGTCCTATTCGCCCTTGAGGTTCTCAAGCCACAGCCAAGGTTAAAGGAAAGACAAAAGTAAAATTCACCATAATTACAGCACCGCACAGGATACATGGCTACACAGTGCCTCACAGCAATAATTAAAACAATAGAAACTACACTCCTGAACCTACAGTGAACTTAGCAGAACATCAATTTTAAGTACTAGCAATTGTAATCACAATAATAATAAACACGGGTAATGATAATCACAGTAATAATAAGGTAACATGAGTTATAGTAAACACAGTTATAAGAAGGTAACACGAACAATGATAATCGCAAAAATAATAGTTACACAAAAGTAACCACAATAATAAAAACACAAATATTGCATGAGGCACAGAATAGTAAGTCCATAGGCAAATAAGGGCGGCTTCTTGTGAGGAGGGGAGAATAGTACAGGATCACTTCCGGACCGAGATCAATGACTGCTGTGCAAGCAGTACTAATGGTCGACTTCTCGATGGTGGAGACTCGACAAGGTTGAGGTCAAATAGAGCACAAAAGTCGAGAGACTGTCTTAGGAAATGCTGGAGGTCTCCGTAGCGGCGATCCTGTCACAGTACCTTGGTCCAGGGACGTAGCAACAAGGCAGAGGAGCATGGAAGTGATGAGCGCACAATAATGCCAGCCGAAGTAGGATGTTAAGGTAAGAAGAGTCACCCAATGATGTTCGATCGTAGCTGAAAGACAACGTTGAGGAGAGGAGAGCACTTGAAGATGGCAGCAGGGACAAGGAGCTGTGGCCTTGAGCGACGTGGAGCATGGAGACAATGTTGACGAGGGTGGCAAAGATAAAGGCAATGGTGACAAGTGGTGACTCATGATAGAAGCTGAAGCAACGAGGTGTGGTGAGGAGCTCCTTCAAGGAAAACTCGACGAGGCTGGTCTTTGGGCAGGGAGACCAGGCTCTGAAGTATAGTCTCCAGAGAGAGTCTACTGCAGAAGTCGAAGAGGAGCTTCGTGAGTGTTGACCCGAGTTTCGCCTTTAGCAGTGCGTGGCTACCAACTGGCGATCAATCAAGGTCTGATACTTTTATATATCTGTGTAAACCAGACTGTCAAAACTGTGTTCTTTCGAACAGCGAACAACACACTTGAGGTTAATGACAATAGATAAGAAAAATTATTTAAATTGAGGCCAAGTCATGATAGCTTGTGTACTCCAGATATAGCTCATCAAACTAGGAGAGGAATTATTTTGCATTTGTGTTAATTAGAGCGCTAACATATGAATAAAGAATAGTTGAGTAAGGGAATCCTTGGATACCCTTGAGTAATTCTCCTCCGACCTTCAAGACCATGCTCACAATAACAATGTTAGTATTTTTTCTTAAATATGTTGCATGTTATGGTATATATTCTCAAGTGCTAGGTTTTCCGGTAAGTGTTATCGAGCACTTGTGATATATTTCTGAACCCTGCCAACCTGTATTTTGTCGTCGATCTCCATCTGTGACCCGAATACCATTATGGCTGAGTGTTTTGTTGCGTTATAGAACTTTCTTTGCTAAAAAGTAGTCAGAACGTCTGAGACAGGCAAGTAAAGGCTCACCCGCTCCATTTTACCTGTTGCCAGGGAGGCTGTACTGGTATGGCTTCCACAGTAGGTATCTGCTTTTTGCTGATCATCATTTATTTTTACCCCACTTTTGTTGCACCTGCTATGGTATACCAAGATGCTTATGTTAGATGTTTCTAAAAAACCCAACTCCAAAGCAGCAAACAATGGATAGAGAGCTTACAAGAAGATATTTTCCCTGACTGTTGTTAATTTTAATGGGAGACATTGTGTCTCAAAGATGAAAGGACACATATCTCATAAAAGAAGTTTTTTTTTTTCTTTTTTCCTTGAGAACTGTCTTGGAGGATCTCCAAAGTTGGAGATCTATTTGGCTTCATTTCATTGTTTTAGGAGGAGCAAGGCTGTCACCTTTGTATAAGCTGGGACAGCTACAAGTCCACTGAATTTTTTAGTAAAGATTCTTTTAGCTAGGGATATAAAGTTAAGGTAATTTCTAGGGTAATTCTAAGGTAATTTGGTGTTCAGGTCTTGTTAATTTTAAAGAAATCTTAGTAATTTCAATGTAATTTTTCTCCTGCTTGTCTGATAAGTGATAAACGCCACGAATTTGAAGAGTTTCTTCAGATATCCCCTTATAAAGTGTTAGCTTTCGACTAGACACATTGGCTATCTTTGGAAGGCTGTGTTGCTCGACTTTTTGAAGTGGGACACACTAAAGTTGTACTTTAGAGCTGTAGCTAGTGAAAAGAGAGATCCATCTTATGTTACAAAGAATACTTTGCAGTCTAAATAATGTGTATATCAAAGCTCAGTTGGAATTTTTCATGCTCAGTTATGTCGAGCAAATGAATTTAACACCTTGTTCCAAAGCACATCCCCAATGTTACAGTACCTTACAGTATCTTTATGAGCAATTTGGAAAACTACTTCGAGATTTGATGGGCGATTTTGTTGAAATGAAACATATGTGTTACAGTGACCCTTTAACATTTGATATTCATAATGTGAGCTGTCATGTACCCATCACTGAGGTATATGTCATAAATGCCACAAACACATTAGCCAGTTTGTCCGATAAGAATGATGAAGGTTTGATATGATTCAGGCATACTTGTAAAGAATTCCTTATGGAAATTATTAAGCAAATACGTTGCAAATTTAACAGAGCCATTACAAATTCTGTCTTTTCGAAATCCCTAGAAATGCCTTAAACTTGAAACCCAACTGTCTTGAAAGTTTGTTTGATGAATTTCCTTATCTGAGAGAAATGTGTGATAGAGAAGCTACAGACTTAGAATGGAGGCAATTAGCATTAGATGGTTGCTTCGGTGATATTGTAGATTAAACAGAATTTTGGAGGCTACAGCTAGATTTAAAGATGTTAGATGGAAAACAAGTATCCAGATCTTCTTAAGGTTGTTAGATGTGCTATGGCTCCACTACATTCTAATGCAGCAGTAGAGTGCAATACATCATATCAAAACAGATCTTAGAAATTCAATGAAAAATACAAGCTTTTCAAGTCTGCTGCATATCAAAGATGGGTTAAAGAAAGCTGGAAAGACTGTTCATCAGATAACAATAGATGAAAAACTCAGAGCTGCTTTTAAGGATATTGATAGTGATGCTACTGATGCCAATTGCAAAAGAATCTTGAAGATAAAGTACTTGGGTTAGATATTCTTGATTTGATTTTGCTTGAGTAACGTAACTGAGTTAACATTATTTACGAAACTATTAAAAAAATTGTTTTTTGTATGTTCAATATTTGTGTTCAGTTTATATTAGAAAACAAAATTTTTTTTTTTTTGAGTAAGGAAGGTTGTTTCACATTTATGATTTGTCAGAAGCCCTTTGATCACTTTACTGTATTTTCTTTGGCGTTTCACAAATTAGAGAGCTTTTAGTAATAACTGAATAAGTCTGCACTCACAAGGTCGATGTGGTATTTAAGATTTGACTAAATCTAAGGTAATTTCTAAGGTAATCCCACAAACGTCATATGCGAGCCCTGAGAGGAAGGTCTCCTCATAGATCCCAGAGCTCAAGTGTGTCAAGCCATTGTCAAGACTTTGGCTGTAGCTTTAGCTTGACGTGCCAAATGGAGAAGTTCTGCAGTGCTTCTTGTATTAGGTGCACTTCAGCTGTCATGCAGTTCTTGCACAGCTTCTACATTATAGAGATTTTGAAGAGCTTGACCATCTCAAAATGGGTGTAGCTTCCTTGAATAAACACTCTAATATTCCCACATCAAATTAATTCCTCGTGTGCACAGAAGCGTATGTTTGCATTGCTCTCTGTTGCAGTTTATGAACTTTTTAGCACTTGGACAATGTGGACTATTGTGGCCTCTTTTCACGTAAATGGGGAGAAACTGTGAATCTTTGAAGTAGTATTATTACCACCAGCAGTTCATATGCTGTTGGACTTTGACTAAAAGGATCTTACTGCTTTTGCCTTGCCTCTGAAAATCACTTGTGAGGGGAAGACCTGTGTTTTTAATAATTATCTCGGCAATCCTTGTATGGTTCTTTTAGTGGGGGGGGGGTGAATTTGCAAGTGGCCACTTCATTGGTCCTGTGGTGTCCCTCTCCAGATTCTTTGACATCAGAGAATGATTTAACTGCTAGGACAAGGTAATTCCAGAGACGAGTACCTTGTAAAGTGCTGTGTAAGTGGATGCCAAGAATAACTTCTCTAAAATTCCTAGTTTTTGTGAAAGGATAATTTCCTGCTTCTTGCGTATTTTTTGTTTGTGTTACAGTAATTTTGCTGCTAAATGAAAGTTCTACATTTTCAAAGTGCAAAAGATTACTTACAAATCCAAGATAGTCGTGAATGTCTTCACATTTCACTGCGTAACTCAAGGAGAGTGGGAATGTGTATGGCACCATTTTTGGAGACTAAAGGCCTATTTTTACCCTAGGCTTTACCACTGGTATTGGATGCCATAGTTCCACTGATAGTGTCTGCAAGGTACCAGTATGGTTTTGGGCCTGGTGCTCTTGACAACACAAACTGCTGAAGGAGTAAAAGCTCAGGCACCAGTGGAAGTCTGCTTTCACCGACCACCTGTTGCACTAAATTGGATTCATTTAAAATAGCATGAACAGTATATACTTAAAGGCTTGGGTTTCATCGACATTTGTAATCATCTTATTGTACTATGCTCGATTCCCAATAAACATTTATGTGAAGAATCTCTTCACATCAAAAAGATACCCTGGAAGAGGTCTATTGTGGATCAGCTTTCCTAAAGAAATGGAAAATGAAAAACAGCTCTGTCACGTGCTGGTATATTTTAGACAAACTTACAATATGGTAGATACTCATTTGTTTTCAGGATGATTATGAGTAAAACATTCATAAGTATTTTGAGAACTTATAACAGTCTATATAATACACAGTCATAACTCTTATTTTCCATTTAATACAAAAAATAATAAGTTTTCTTTGGGGTGACCAGCATTCCCAAATTTCAACAGTTTGATTTCACTTACCTTAAAAAAAAAAAAACTGTTAGTCAACCAACTTACATATTGGCTTACTTATATGCTTTGTATATTTGCCTCAGTATCTGAATAAATACGCCGTTTTCTCAATGAACAGAATTAATGATGAAAAATGCATTATAAATACTAATACAAGGCTGTAGGGGTTACCCACCATATACAGTAATACAGCTACATGTAAGTTTCCGTACTTACAAAGCAATGCAAGGCTTCCATTTGAAGGTAAAATTTGAGTGAAAGCAGTATTTTGAACGATACTTGACAATTATTTGGAATCGCTTAACAAAACAGTCTTAAAACTCAAAGTTGATTGCATCAGCTTCTTACGTATCACATGCAAATAAAGAATATGAATATTTATCAAATGTGCAAATACTGAGCGATTAAAGAAGCCATACAGACTTCAAAAAATACTGGATGAAACATGGAATAATTTTTTAACATATCAAGAACTAATTCATAGTTTATTCTATCACAGATTTATCAGTATTTTAATCCCAGAAGTACATATTTTTTATTAAATCCTCCTATTATAGGTTCAATTATTTTCTATCTCAAAACTTTTATCTTTTTATTATAAAAAGTGAGGTATATACGATGAAAACCGACATCAAAAACAGATGCCTATCATGTGGTGCTACGTGACCAGCAAAAGCGATGTCTGCAATTGTGTATCTTGACATTAATGATATGGAATTATCTTTGTAAGCATTATTTAGGCTTCATAAGAAAGAAAAAAATATTGTGCCTTGTCATACTGTTTTGCAAAGGCCTTACATTGTCAATACTGTACTTCTTGACCACTGGAAGAGAAGCCATTTCTAAATACATACATACATACATACATATATATATATATGTATATTATATATATATATAAATAAATTCAAATACACGGAATATCTTGTTCAGTTATTAATATAAAGAAATACATGCTAGCATTACCAGCAATTCTGAAAATTTATTTTAAGTATACATGAATATCACACAACACAGTACGTTATCATATTTATATTTCTCTCAGGATCAGCTTTATGAAACACGTTAACACCTTTCCGGTTGCGAATATACTTGACCGATATTACTGCCTCGTTCATAAAGTACTTTCAGAAAAGTTTTAAATGTAGTGCCCATTTATTTCTTACTGTATCTAAAATATATATGGATATTTAAGCATTCATGAAGATTGCAAAATAAAAAAAAAAAAGTTATTAAATTTTCTTGCAATACTATATCTTGGCACGCCAGTTCTCCAGCTTCTGAAACATATAGTGTTTATTTCAATTTTATTGAGCATCTGTGCAAGAAGGTCGCCAAATAAATTGATGACTTATCCATGCCTTAAACAGTTATAATAAATTGCTAATAAAAAAACATTAGTTTATATATCTCTTATGAGTTGACGTTGGCTTTTTTTTTCTTTTGGCCTAATATTTCTTCATAAAGTTTAACCAGACCGAGCACTAAACTTAATATTGTACTATTCCTTCACTTGAAATTCATATATATCAACATATTGACCATCCAACCACATAAAACTTCAGTAACATGTGCAACAATGCAAAATTTTTTAATTTTAAAATAATATACAAGGTTTATTATATAATAACATTTCTGATACTATTAAACACATCATATACATACAAGAGCAACTAATGATGTTGCGACTCAAGTTTTCAAGGATGCATTGCAAGCTATTACTTTAGCTCAAGCTTAAGGAAATCTGTAAAAAAAAAAAAAAAATTACAATTTTCCTTCTTAAAACTCTCCATACCATTTTCAACTCATCTTACTTGCATCGTACAAAAGGACTTAAAATCTCAAGATCTTGCAGATAAATGCATATAATGAACACTTAAAATTGACTATGCAGTTATTTTCATTCAACAGCAAAGTGCCCATAGAAAGGCATGAGAACCCTACCTATGATAAGCACGCTGCAACAATAATCATCCTTCTAATACAATATGCAGCATATTATAAAGCACTATACAAAGGAGTACAGTATTATATTTTTTGCTACATACACCATAGACTGACTACATATATATGTATTCATATATATAAATGAGGACAAAAAACAAAAATAAAAATGAAAAGAGCAAACATTCAATATACCATTTGACCTCGGGTGCACAAAATATTATCTATGAGTGACTTGCATTAGGAAAGCAAATGTATAAAAAGCACAGCAGGAATAATTGGACGGAGGAGGAGCTGACAGGCGTGTCGGTCAAGAGAAAAGTCCTACGTGATATGCCTGCGGCAGCATCCGAAACCAGAAAGAATAACCACCACTTCCGTAAGCAGCAATTACTATTTTGCATATTCGTGTTCCAATATCAACTCATGTAATGCATGTGATGGTTTTCTTTTAACTGCATGAGTGCAATATTTCAGAATATTTCTGCTAACCAAGATTTAAAGATAAGCCAATGTAATACACGCTATCTAGAAACTAGAGTGAACGAAGAAACTGCTATGGAAACCCCTCCAGGCATATCACATAAAACAACTGCCATCAAACTCATGTACTTAATACATAATACTTTTACACAGCCTATAATGCAAGTTCCGTCTTGATATACCAAATTTTTCTTCCCTTGCCTTTAAAAGCAAAATTAAATCACTTGAAAAATTACTTATTTTTAATTTTCAATTAACAGGAGTCAAATAATTCATGATTTAACTTTCAAGTCAAAATATTTTTACAATTAAGCATATAAGTTAAGATGGCAGTAAATATATGCAAAAGTAACCCATAAATCCAATTTTGGCACAACACCCAAATCAGAAATTTTCACCACTATGAGTTGCCACATTAGCAGAATATGTTGTATGCAACAAGCTTAAGTGTTAAATTGATCCCTTGAACCATCTTGGAAACAATACGCAAGACATCAGTCTCAAATTTTCATGTGTTTAAACTATATTAATAATAATAAAGAGGCACAAGATAAGATCTTTGAAAACTTCATGTAATATGACAACCCCTATAAAATTCAAAAGGTTTTCCACAGCCATAAGGTTAAAAAAACAAAAAAGGGTGTAATATCATATGTGAATTGACGTATAAAATATAAAGTGAATCCTCCAATACCACATGTGGAACAAACTCCTTTCACCTTCCAAGTTAGGAAAAAAGCAAAAACAAAATACCAAGACTCAGCAAATGAGATATACGTATATAAAAACTTAATTTCTATTAAATGTAGAGCATATCATGGTCAATTAGATAGGCCTCAAGCGAAGGTTAAAAGGCACATATATATCTGGGAGGGGAGGCTTTCCATGTTTTGCCAATAATACTCTTGAATACATTCACGTTGGTACAAGTAATCACATAAATAAACTGAAATATGTAAAACCAATCTTTGATTGCAAAATGCAAATATAAATCTGCAAAGTAGCAGTAGTTGTCGCAGAACCTGAGGAGGAAACACCCCTGTGCCTTTCCTGCGCAAGTGGGTAAAGACTTGAAAAACAAAATTACAAGCTTTGACCATTTGCAGCAACTGTATGGATACCATTGGTAATTTCTATTCCGTTACAACCATTCTCCACATGAATATGTCCTGTGATGCCCTCCTTCTCAAATACCTCTTCAGATTCAATATGTTGGACAGTGATGCTGGAAGCAACTACCCCATTCTCTTCACTCACACCATTGCTTTGCTTATCTTCAATGCTCTTCACTAGCTCAGGCTTTGGGGTAAAGTTTGTCCATTCTTCTGTGTCAGGATCCAAGTACTCCACACTATTCAAAAAGTTCTTTCCTGAAATAAAAATTTACACACATTTAATGTGAACAAAATAAAACAACATGTTGCCTATGGCTTATAAAGAATCTTATTTTTATTGTTTTAATGATACAGATATCACTACTTGTGAAACAACTCCAATTTACCAACTAAAATTTATTTCAAAATTAACTGCTCGAATATTCTTTTAATTTGTAATACTGTATGAAAAGCACATTTCATTGCTACTAAAAATGGACGAATCCTATAAAACAATTTCAGAAATAGTGTCCTGCCATACAAAATCAAGAAATATTAAAGGGAAACCAACAGTAAAATTCAGGTTTCAGGTAATTCAAAATTAAAAGCTTTTTACTGCATTCGTAAAGTTAGCATGCTTAAAAATCTGAAGATTAAAAGTGAAATTTAGACCTTTGCAGAAATCTTCAATTACTGTAAGCTTCGGAAGTCTACACAGTTTATGACCATACTCCTCTTGACTTACCTGAAAAGCCTCCAGCAGCATACAATTTGTTTTTCACTACAGCCACGCCAACATTTGCACGGCAGGTAGTCATTGCTGGCCCTGGCATCCATGTGTTGCTATTTGGATCATATATTTCTGTTGAGCAGAGACTCTGGGTACCATCAGACCCTCCAACAACATACAGTTTACCTGTAACAGGGAATAATAGTAACTGTATATTAAACTGACAAATACCAGTTATAAAATCCACCTAAAGGAATGTACAAACAACATACAAGTACTGTACTAAAATATTCTGTAAACAGAGTGATACAATTCACAAGATATAAAAATAACAGATTAAAGTATGCTAACAACTTATTTGCATGCCCTAAGTGAATCACTGTAGGAAATCAAGAAAACTTTGAAAACCATCACAAAAATACAAAACTGATATGCACAGAAATGGAAATGAAAAATAACTACTGTAATGTATACTTCTTCCTTGTGAGACACTAACCTTTATACACTTCAGCTCCACAGCCTCGTCTAGGTGTTGACATTTGAGCAACAAACCTCCACGTATCTGTCTTGGGATCATACACCTCTACTGAATTAAGACAGTTCCAAGAATCGCAACCTCCAATGGCGTAAACTTTTCCCCCCAGAGCAGCAACTCCAGCTTGATAACGACCTAAGGGAAGAGATTATGGAAGCTTAATACACACCACACCTTTATGAAACTATCATAGTGCCAAAAAGCTAGCACCAAGGTTACTTAGGCTGTTCCAATGTGACAAAATCATAGCCAGTACAATTTTATAAAATAATGAAGTAAAAATTTATAAAGATGAGGTTTGTTTTATGGAATGAAGAACACACTGACAGTCTCACCACCCAAATTTTAATACTCTTAGTCACTGGGCCAACTTGTCCCACGTTGATCACAAAATTGCGTTCAACTGACCTGACTTAAGAGTGTTCAGTCAAGTAAAATATTATACTGAAGTCTTGCACTGTATAATATTTTACTTGACTGAACACTCTTAAGTCAGGTCAGTTGAACGCAATTTTGTGATCA
>BDMR012750605.1:0-11459 GCA_002091895.1 Caridina multidentata
TCACTACTTTGTCCTAATTGGCTACATATTCAATGAATATCCTAGGCCGAGGGCAATACAGACCCATGTGTGTGTGTGTGTGTGTGTGTGTAGACACATTACCTAACTCTATAGAGAGAGAGACAGACACACACACATTAACTGGATAGTTATACTTGAGAAGCATGTGATTTCACCTATAACTTGTGTACAGTATGGTAATAGATACACAGGATTTCTACCACCTGTTACTGCTGATGTTTCAGTTTGCCTTTGTATAAGGTTAGTCTCATATATCTTACTATAGTGATAGCTTCCAATTTACAATTTCCTGTAATTACCCCAAAATTTCCTTTTCCCATTCAAGCCTTGGGGACTGTTACCATGTACGTACTTTATTGGTGATTTCTGATTGCAACTCCCTCCTGCTTTCCCTTGATAAATGGCACAATTTTTTTTATTTGATTCTGAGTTGTCTTTAGCTCTTACTGTTTCTTTACTGTTAATTTGCTTTTATGTGGTACAAAATATAGCGAGTCATGAAAACCTATTTTGGTGGGGGGGTAAATATCAGCATTTAAATATTTTAATTTATCCTACAGTTACAGTGGAAATAATACTTAAACCTCTAATGGAAAGCTGAAATGTACCCCCCTCTGCAATTTTTTTTTTCCATTGGTTTCCAAAACCCTCTTCTCTCTCCCTTGAGCAAGGTCTAAATAAGGGAACTGTACTTGCAATTTATTTTCTACATGCTTTTCTATGTATCTGATCTTATAAGTAAATTTTGCTTCCTAATGAACATTATTTTGAACTTTTAAAAAAAATAACTTTTTTTTCTCTCTCTCTTGGTCTTTCTGTAATGTTGGTTTTCTTTTTGTGAATGAAAATACAAATTCTGATGTGAAAAGTATACACAAACTCTTTTAGGCATGTAAGAAAACTGGTGAATAACTGGAAGTTTAACCCACCCCAAACACTCATTTTCAGTTTCTTAAATATTTATATCTTGGTAGCAGCTTATCTTTAAGGCAGATTTCATAAAATATGACTGCTGCTTCAGAACTGTTGATCTGTTTAATCAAATTCAATCTCCCTTACAGGTTTTCTATCAACTGCATTCAACTGTTATGGCAGGTTACCATGGCTGGAAGAAAATTCTCCAATGTGATGTTTGTCATTATATTCCAAATGGAGAATGTAGAGGGCCTCCAAAAATAATAGCCTCCTGAAGTCTAAGACTTTGTTTTTTATTTTGAGCATTTTTGGTAGTTTTCTGTATGGTGTCCTTTATGCTAATATATGTTTCCTTATGTTTATTTTTCAACTTTGGGGAGACATGCAAATTTTCCCATGACTGGAGTGAAAGGTTTGGCACAAAATTATTCTACATCTGATGCACCCCTTTTTATGAGTACAAATTAGAGGAATACAGGTCTAAGGACAGGAACATTTAAAACTATTATGCAAGCAGAAGAATCGGTGCTTTTGCTTACTTAAAGAACTAATGGAAAACTATTGAAATCATGAAAATGTTTGGCTCTGATTTTTTTGCAGTTTGTGTGTGGAAGGGGCAATAATTTTCTGTGGAATGGGATGGCCCCAAAGTCATTAATGGATTACAGACCCCTGAAGCCTAGGTCAAGCATTTGCATTGTCATTATATAACTTTGTGTTTGAAGCTAATGCACATTATGTGACAATGCGCAGAGAAGCTTTAAGTTAGGAAGGATCAGGCTAAACATTTCACAGTTTCCATATAGAGATTTTTTTACTTATGCATTTTTCTGTGTGTTTCCTTAGATTTTATATACCGTAAGTGTACATATTCATGTTTTTGCCTGCCCCTCTCACTCAACAAATACCTTGTTTTCTTACTTTTTTTTTTCTTGTGCCTGATTATACAAGATTATGGCCTATTTTCTAGTTTTTTTTCTCATAACTGATCATGCTTGATAAGGTTAAAATGACCCAAATTATGAAAAATTTTATGCAGTTAAAAAAATTACACAGATTAAGAGAAAATTTAAGTTCACCAAAGATTTTAATGAAGTGCAAGTCAAACACACTTGGGAGGGGCATTTTATAGCAAGGATCCCCTATACTTTACTGATACCTAAATAACTGTACTTTACTGATACCTCAATAACTGATTTTCAGAAATTTTCCTCCATTCACAGCTGTGATATAAGCAATTCATCATAGGGAAGCAAAGATTATTCCAAGATTTGGTAAGTACCCTGAGTGAGTTTTGAAGGTACATGGTATCTGTCCATAATCAAATCAAAAACATTTTTGTAAAATATTCTTGTGAAAAGTAATATGATAATTTTTTTTTTTAAATCTCACTTGAAGCCAAGATAAATGGTCACAGAAACAAGGACAATAAAACTAATCATTTTTGTATATGGAAAATACTCCCATTATTATTCATCTTTTATATACAAAAAGGAATGTACAGTGAAATGATGTGAAAGGTGAACATCATGAGAATAACATTCAGTTACATACATTCTTGGATACTACTGTGAACCTTTTGTGGTCCATAGCTGGATCTCATCAGTGTACAAATTAAATACTCAAAAGCAATAACTGGTGAGGTTACACCTATTTTCTCGGTCCTAATCTTTCAAATGAGGTGCTCTTTGAGAGGATGTCTTTATTTTTTTCAACAAATGGTGTTCAGTACCAACAAAATTTAAATACATAAAATAATGAAATTTCGTCTTACCATATGGTATATCACTTATTAAAATATTGTCCTAACTGACCAAGATACAAGTGTGTGTGAAAATGGTTTTTGAAGAGTTTGTTTGTTAATCTACTCCCCTCCCCCACTGCTGCTGGCCTGCAAAGCAACACCACAATATTAACTAAGTGGTTCTTTTACAAATGCCAATCACAATATTTCTCACACTCTTAACTGTTAATTTTTTTATACCATTCTGAATGCATACATCATATGTATTCCTCTTTTCTTTCCTTATTTAGCTGAAATACCAAAAGTTAACCTTGGAAGTTTAAAAAAAAAATACGATAAATAAAATTAATGATTCATTACTTAAGAAGACACAAAAGTATTATCAAACAGATCAATTCTTTCATAAAAGACTTGCCAAAAATGATCTTTCTTGCTTACATACTGTATAAGGAAAAAGAAATTCTGAAATATACAATACAGAATACTTTTAAAAGATTATATCACTTACACATATATATACACATACCAGTATACACATAAAAGACATTTAGCCTACAGATTTGTCTTTCAAAAAGCACAAGCTGGCTACATTAATATACCATCAGCAGTAAGATTTGCTATTTTCTCTATCAAAATTTGACAAATTCATGTGTCATTAACAATTTCCTTTTACAACTAATTACAGTACTCTGGTCTTATGAGGTAGTTCAATGTCACTGCAACGACCTTATTATTATTATTATCACTACACATGATGGCAACACTCGGACCCAACTCTTCAAATCTAACAAAAATCTCTATTGATTTTCTGACTTGATTTTCATTAAGACACCCAAGTAGCACCCACAGGCAAAAATAAGTTTTCCACTACTCTATGCTATAAATTGTACAGCTTTCCCACCACTAGCATATGTGGTGCACTGACAATCCTATTAATATGACGATTTCTAACCCGAAAGATCCTATCCGTAATCATATGCAAAATGAAAAAAGTAAAAACTCTTAATGCATATAAAATAAAAGCTAAAATTATATTCATTTGATGACCATAATTACAATAAATACTTATTCAGTATGACTTTACAAGATGGCACATTGATGGTGTCCAAAAAATTTATAAATAAATAATCTGAGTTTTATGTAAACATATTTATATGAGGACCATAGCACTGGCATTTACCATTTCTGCAATATCCCCTAGGCATACTACCAGCCTGGGTAAAGCCTAAGCCTCAGGTCTGACCAGCTAAATAAAATTAAGCAATAAGTCAAGGTCAAGGTGGACGGCATACACAGCAGTAGATTTCCATGTATGTTTTGTCATCCATGCTATGGAATACCTTTATGTAAAATGATTACCAAGATTTCATGTAAGGAGCTCTGACAACCCACCACCAGGTGGCAGTTACCCAAGATTTCACAACTCATAAAAGAATTCTAAGAATTCAGAAGGGGACTGGTAATATTTCACCCCATGAATTACTTCCACAATATCTAATAATGCCCAACAATTCAATGTGACACAGTTTCCATAAGATGGCTCAAATACAATAGAGACAGAACGTTCACATCAAACTCCTACTTCATTAACCCTCCCCACTGTTCCTTTCAACTTAAAGTTGACAGAAGAAGACAAGTCTCCGCCATGTGTGTACAGGACCCAATGTTCCCATGCAGACTGGCATTTCTTTCCTAGAAAGTTATTTGGCAAAATCTTATTATAAAATTGCTGCAGTTGATATGATAGTACTAGTCTTGTCCTTTACAATACCATCAACCTCGGCAACATAATAAAGTGTTCGAGGTAAAGCCAAAAGTTTGACAAATGTAGCAATTTCGACTTCAGAATGCAGGAAGCACACTACCCGTTAATATGACCGCCACTTTCCATATTATTAGTTGTGATGTCTATTCAGCCCTTGTTCCTAAGGCCATGACAAAGGATATAGATTTTCTAGAAATTGCAAAAGCTCTAAAAGCATGGAGGAGAATAACATAAGGATGACATTTCTTAACTGACCTAGTTAATAAAATAAAAAGATTTAGTACAAGACCTTCTCACTGAAGAGGTTTGTGACAAAAATGTGGATTTTATATGATAGGTCCATACTCACTCAAGCCAAGGCAGACAAACCACCAGCATTTTGTGCAGAAAGAAATTATTACAAATTTTCTCTTCTGTCTCTTTATGTCTAAGCCTTCATCATGGAGGTAAATGAAAAGGTGAAATCTTCCAATAGCACTTTGCTTTGAGAAATGTGGCACCTACAGAAGGGATGTGCTTGAACTGTAATTCATACTGACAGGGTCAGCCTAAAATATGGGACCAAGTTATTTAAAGCAAATCTGGTGGCACTCAAAGCACTGCTTACTTTAAATTCCTTATGACCAGCACAAAAAGGTTAAAAGTCTTTGGTAATATAAAGGCATTTGCTTACAATTAATCTGCTATAAGACCTTTGCATAAATAATTAACATCAAATTGTTGCTTTACTGTACATGAGATAAACAAAAAGAAACAACACAATATGGGCACAAAATTAATATCCCCTCTCTGGGAGATTACTGTCCATGACAAAAAAATATGGGCAGAGAATTAAGATCCCCTCACTGGGAGAGCAGAGGGAAATCTAAAGCAACTATCATCTGGTGGTCAAGCCTGTCATTGAACTCCTTAAAATTGCTTCATGCACACGAGTTATCCCACAGCACTTAGAAGAGATATAATTACAAGTCGTGTGTTATGTAGAAAGTCCACTATGAAAGAGGATTTATAGTCAATTTCATTAATAGGACAACATTAGGCCTACTTTGTAAATAAAATTTTTTGCCATGAGGCGCAGGCTTTGCTGAGGCCAATATTATACTGAAGAAACACTACAAATAGTGACACCAATGATTAACCATCCAACTTATAAATGTGGGTAGTAAAGATCTGAAGATTAAAACAGCTTAAAGTGTGGCTATTTACATAAACTTTACACCTAATTTTAGCACTCAGTAGGAGACCTTTTATCTGCATTCACAAATTTTCTCATGATGTCTTCCCTGAATAAAACCTAAGTGATGATGTGAAACATGTGACCTTATAAATCTTCATCTATTTTGGCCAAAATGGCAAGAACAGTTTTAAATGTGTGATAATTGTAATTGTATGCATGTGTAATTATTGTGTACAGTAACTTAATTTCTCAGTTTCCTTACCATCAAGACATTTATATTTCCATTTAGCATGTACTGTATCAGCCCGTTAAATTAGTACTTAGTAAAAAATAAAAATGCTAAGTTTCCTAGGATGTTAGGAGTTCACCCACACAACTTGTGCTTGAAGGTGCTTTAAAGTTTGCAATTATTAGTATAACTGTTTTCTAAAATTTGAATTCAGCTACATACATCCAACCAAATTGCAAGAGAGGCCTATTTTTCTTCAGTAGCAGCATCGTGAAATTTCATCTCTAAATGAACACTATCAGTTTAACAGGAGAAACACAATTTAAAAAAGTACTTCTTATGTTGAAAGTGAATATCACACAAAGTTTTCCAGTTTCTATTATCTTTATCTTAAAAGCTGCACAATGACGACTGAAGCATGAAATATTGCATTATTTGCATTTCTCAAGGATGTCATTATCTTTTGTTTACTGACAGTATACTTCAAAGGAAATAATGAATCATTTTGTTAGCAATATATGAAGCACTGCATTTGATGGTTAGACCAGGGTGTAAGGATAAATAACTAATTACAGGCTTGCTTGAATCGCTACATCTGAAGGCCATAAATACCGTATCTACTTAAATGTTATATTAACTTTTCTAGTTTGAAACTCAAATTGGAACAGTGTATCTTATTTTCTTCTCTGTATGAGGTACATACTTATTAACAAGACAGTGTAAACAGATTGTTTTATTACAGCTAGGGTTGTGTTCCTGAATATTAATATGTAGTTTACCCATGATAAACATATATGTAAATATAAAGTAGCATATTAAAAATTTCATTATTAGAAAATTCAATGGCAAATATTTTAAAATTCTTCATCAACCTATTTTCCTTATGCCTCTTCCTACATATTTTGAAATAAACTACATCTAAACAAAGCCTCAGTTTTTTTTTTTAAATAAAAATAAAGTTTGTAATTGTAAAAGCTGTTGCCTATAAAACTATCCTAAATAGAACACTGCAAGAATGAATGCATTCTAACTGCTTTGGTGGTATAACCTGGAAAAGCTAGTTACGTGTAAGTTAAATTAGTCAATCTTCTTAATTCAAGTTATAATACAGATTTCAGCCTGAAGCAAATGTTGAGAATAATCAATAAATTGATGATTCCGTGTTTAAAAAAAATTTAAAAGTACTGTACATTTAATTTATTAAAATGTTAAAATTAGTAATGACATAACCTTGTTCATTAACCACTCCGCTATGATGATTTTCATATAACGCAATAACAGGCTAACAGAAATATCTGGTGACATATAGATAACGTCAGATTTCCCTTGTAGTGGTGGGGATATAATATGACAAGTTTACGAGCCACTGTAGTTATTACAGTAGAAGGGCAAGGTTTCAGAAATAAATGCTCCTGTTGCCAAGCTGATAAAAATTTTCTGTTTGTGTTTTTATTTAGTCATTTTATTCTGCAATTTTATTTCTTTTGCTAACTAATAATTTTCTCTCAGATTTGTATTTGTACTTACCCAGCTAAAGAGAAAACAAGTGCAACAGACAGCTGACCAATTGCTTGATGTACATGTCTGCATAATATACAGAGGAAACGAGTGTACAGAAAATGATTGCTATCGAGCGTTGAATACCTGCATGAATATGGTGTTGAACACTCAGAGCGAAGTGGTTACCAGTAAACCTTTATATATGTAGCATGAAGGCATGATATTTGTCCAAATCTATGGTTACCCTTAGAGTGACATAATAAAAGTTATGGGTAACATGATGACTGCAATTGATAATCATGTATTTCTGAGACAAATAAAAGGGAAATGAATTCCTCAGTTCTTGCACCATTGGGATTAGTCACTGTACATGATGATGATGTATAAACAAAAATCATGAGAATAACAGTTCTGGGGAAAAAGCAAGTTTCACAATGAGCTAGTATCCTTAACATTACTGAATATCACAAAAAATTAAAAAAGGAAATATATAATACAACTATTTATACATTAATTACGTCCCACTTTGTTTATCTGCGTCTGCATATGACGGAAATATGGCTATATCAACTACTTCTTCCATTTTGTAGGAGGGATACAACCCATTTTGTCGGTTACGTCGGTTAACTCCTTTGGAGAATCCATCCCAGTGGTTTCCTGCTATTCCAACAACATCACCCACCTTCAGAATCATCTCATCAGAACTGAAAATTCAAAGTACAATATTAAGACATAAAAATTAAATTTGGAAGGCTAAATATCAGAGGAAACACAATTAAAGTGCTTGTAAAAATTTCAAAGTTTACTACCAGTAACTCAGGCACTGTTATCTGTAAAGCAGCGTTTATCAACCTGGGTTCTAGAGCTCCACAGGAACAAAATCTACAATGCAAATAAAATAAACTTGACGCGCTCAGTAATTTTGACTTTATCCTTTTCTTTTTCCATTTGGAGAGAGATTCCAAGTTATCATAACAGCCTGAGTGATTGACCTGAGGATTAAACCAAAACATCTATTGCAATTTGTTTCTTTCTCTATACAGATACCCAAACACACATACACATGCATCCATGTTTACATTTATTAAATGGTAGGGTTTGATGGCAAATCTAAGTTTTGTTACAGATTCCATAGTGCCAGAAAAAGGTTGAGAAACACTCCTATGGAGAATCACATATGGTAATATAATACCAAGGGCAGCCAAGAGAAAAAAAATAAAACCCTGGCTTAATACTTTACCAACAGGAAAATTAAATACTACAAGAAATCAAGGCCCACATTTTCTGTTAAGCAGTTGACTACGTTTCAGTGTGAAAGAGCTGGGGAAAATGATGTTTGAACTTTATGAAAAACTCGCTGGTAAAGGAAACTTATCTTAGATGCCCAACTCTCAGTACATTATTTCCCTCAAGTTACGGCTGCTGCTTTCCACTCAAAGTGGAAATTAATACCATGAAAACCAAACTAGGCCTGGATCCCTATACAAAGATCCCAATTAACATCCTGAAGACAATGATCAAGAACTAAAGTAAGTGGATAGATAAAATCACCCACCATCAGTTGATGCTACTTCAGCTTTCACCAGAGCTGTTGAGTGAATGGCTAGTATGCTGGGGGTCCCAAGGGATAACAAATGGACAATAAGGAGAATATATTTAAGTTAATACTAATGTAAAAACCTTGCTCTGACTGGAGGAGTGAGTTTTCAAACTCGTAGCATTCGTCTTCAGAGAGATTACTAATCAAAGCTTTCCATCTTCACAATAGCATTAATCATGAGGAGATGATTATGATCAATGGGACAGCAACCTTTCACCCGAAGAGGAATTAAAAGCAATTACAGTAATAAAAAACTGAACAGTATGCTATACATGAACCACCACAGCTGGTGCATAGGAATAAAAGCAACAGAAAAAACTTTGTTGCTCCTCTAGCCAACTACCGTATATTGATGTTTGTAAAAGACATATACAAATCTAGATGAGCAGCCTCAGAGACTCCATATGAACAAAATTTCTCTAGAACCATTCGGTTTCATAAAGATCCTTACAGAGATGTTGAAGATGGAGGGAGGTAATGAACTGATGCTTGTTCTCTACTCCCTGAAACCCCAGGCAGTTCCAGCAGGCTTTCTGGATGCCTGTGCCATAAAGTAACCTTGAGATCTGAGGATACCATTCCACTATGGAATGGTGCACACTTTCCTCACTTCCTACCACTCACACTTTGCCTTTCTAAACCTTACACTTCTGACAAGAGTGTCAGCTACAAATATCATTGCTCCTTTAGAGAAAATTACCACATCAATTAAATATACATGGTGCTGCCTAAACATTAGATGTAAACTTATTTATATATCTGTGAAAGCAATGACATTTATAGTCAGTAAATAGCATCATGAACTAAAACATTCTTTCTGATCAAAAAAGCAAAAATTAAAACTCTTCTCCCTCAATACAACAGACAACTTGACTGAAGTAGGTATCCTAACAAGTCTCCCCATGTTTGGGTATTTGTGATTAAAAGTGGCAGTATATAAATTTTATGAGGCCACAACACATATCCAAACTAATATCCAATCAGTGTTACAATTATCACTGCACTCTACTGCACAAATAATTCCATGAACTATTCTTCATTATTTTAGCTAGTAGGACCATGAATAGTAAGTATGCTCCTTCATGGGCCATTTTAATACTATTATATCATTAAGCCCCACTTCAGTACTCGGATGGAAATATCTGGCAACTTGCAGTCTAGAATCTATACACTTCTTTTAGCCCAATAGTCAGCCCAACAACCAACAACATTGCTTGCCTATCAAAATATATACTGAATACCGTACTAAGATAGTCTTCAAGTTGATATCCCATACCATTTGCCTGATATAAGGGTTGACTGAATCACAACAATCAAGAGATTCCTCCATCAATAGTCAGAAATATTTATTCAAATAAATTCTTAACAACTGCATCTCCAAAACTTAGGACACCACCACCAAGTGGTTCCCAAGTCACTTGGGGTTCTTTTTCTATCCGTGCTTTCTTTTTTTCTTTTTATGGTGTGCGACACGGCATACATGCAATATTATCTCTATTCTAAAGCATAATTTTCCCTCAAATAAAACTGCAATACAATGTGTTCCTGAGTGTACTCACAAATTATTGATATCTAAATGATTCATTGAAGGGGAATAAGAAAGACTGCCCATTCTGAATATCTTACAATTCAATGCGTATGATACATGTTGGCATTAAATTGTGAAGCTTCACAGCCGATTGCTAGTTACCAAAAGTTTGCTAATTTTTTTTATATAACAGAGGAAACTAGAACTTTCTTAAAAATATACAAAAGCAGTGCCTGAAAAAAGAAAATGACTTAGCTTACCGTCTGGGTGTATGTGGAAATCTTGCTTTTTGGTTGTGAGCATTTTGTCCACCATAATAATAAATATCATCCAAGGACCGGTAAAAGCCAGAGGCATCAGGATGTAGACTCTGCATGATTTCATATGCTATACGACACACCTGAAATATGTAAAAACAATATTCATCAGTGGTACGGCATATCCTATAAAACAATGAAGGTATGATGTAAGCCTATCCAAAAATACAATTTTTGAACTAAATTTATTGCAACTTATATCAATAAGAAACATAATTAAAGATTGAAAACACTTTCCATGAGATATACAACTGCCATTAACCCTTTCAGTCAGGGAGCACTTAAATACATGCAATGGCTAGTTCTTGCATGGGACCAGGGGCCTCTTGAGTGACCTCAAGTTCATACATTATTTGCAATTTTACTGTATTGCACAGGATTCTATGTACACATATATATTAGGAGGATTATCTATAATGGAGTTTGTTTTCTTTCCAGTTTAAAAGTACAAGTACAAGCTACTGTCTTATAATGAATGAATACATGTCCTGGAAATCCCCCAAATCATAAATGTAAGTAAGAAGGAGTTGGTAATGGAGCTGGTGAAGACAAGACAGGAGGTGTCAGTGAATATGCACCGACTGAGAATGCCACCATTTTAAAATTTTCCAAGCTGGGAGGTTTTAAAATGGTGGCATTCTCAGTCGGTGCATATTCACTGAC
>BDMR012750606.1:0-11472 GCA_002091895.1 Caridina multidentata
TTCAAATCTAACCAGAATATCAGTCTACAAACTTAAAACTATCTGTAGTAAAGTATTAACACACTACAAGGGCTAAAGACCTGCTCAGAGGGTAGAACTAACAAAACTGGGACATCTGAGCCCATAGTCTTACTATCTTTTAATGATATACAGAAGTATGAAGATTTTTCATATACTGCAAAGTGTTTATATTTCACTAATATGTAGACAGAAAAGGAATTTCAAGTATGATTTACAAATTTAGGTAATATTTTTGAATATGTTATCATTTAACAGTTTCAATAACTGCACCCTGATTATAGTAAACTACTGATATCAGCATCTTGCCTAATTGCTTCCTGCACTCTGGATATAAAGGGGTTTAGGATAAGTCCTCTTCCTATCTCTAAATAAAATAAAAAAAAGTATAAGCGTTTGGGATTCACATACGATATATACTGTTAAGACCACCTTTTACATTCATTTCAAAAACACTAGAACTAAGACAACCAAAAGTAAATGCATCAAATTATTAATGTTTATATAAAAATGTCTATTAGTTTACCTACATTGAAATGCTTTAGTTTATGATAATAAATAAAACTTTAACAAGACACTTCAGACCACATGGGAGAATGATACAACTAGTTCAAATATTAATGACTCAAATATGTCATGCAAGGTCAATACCAATACTTAAAACTAGTCTTAGGTACAGATAGGCACTGAAAAGTTTATGAGCAACAGCTAATATATTCTGATTTATTTATCTTATGGCAGGACACTCACTCCATTACTTTTACTATTTAATGGCTACACAGTTTTCTCTGAATCATAGTTCCTATCGAACTTTAGTACCTAAGCTCTACATACAATCACGCTTTATTTACTGTACCTTTAGTGTTTAATCTGCATTTTGCTTTCTTACAGAAAGAGTGGTAATCATACAGCAATCAAGCCAGATAAGCTGTTAATATTTACTGTATCTTGCAAGGTAAACGAGTTCAGTGTGTTTGTGGCCCTGTGCAATGTAATAATTCAGTACAAATCTTGCATTACTAAGTTAAAAACAACATCCTAAAGATAATCAGCCAGACTACAGTCCATTAACAGAATTCAACTGTGCTCTAGGTTTATTTATACAGTATTTCAAAAGCCAAGTACCTGTACGTGGCCTCAATATTCTACTGTGCACTATTACATCAAGTAATATACTAAATTTCCATCTACATATACTGTCTTATAGGTCTGTATTATTTAATGATACCTCTTAGATCCATATGACATAATATTACCCTCAGGTTAGCATCAAGTCTAAAAATGTTATAAAGCAGCAAAATTATTCATAATTATTCATATCAATGACTTTACAAAGTGATGAACAAAGTAAGGTGAATAATCTTGCCATGGTTCCTCTGTACATGACCACTAAGAAATAAGGTGAATGAAGAATGATATGATTTAAATTACAAATGCGAGCATGAAGTATCTCTGTTCCTTACAGGAGGAGGCAAATTCTTGGAACATTTTATTACTGAATTCCATCTCCTGCAAATCTTTACAACCATTTAAAATTACTTTGTAAATATTCCAGTGATTTTTATAATCATGTACTGGTTTTTCATTAAACTCACTTATAGTTATCTGAAAATTCTACAGTTTTATGAGAAACATACAAGGGTGCTAGTTGGGGTAATACCTTAGTTATGAATGAACTTGAAGTAAGAAGGTACATTTTCAAATTGATTTCATTATACACCATACATTTATATTAATTTCACATAACATTATCTGTAACCTAGGTAAATCACAACAATTATGGCTATTCACAGGTAAAGATAGTTACTGTATGGGTATATACACTTATATATACACATACTATTGTACAACCTGCAATCACAAAATGGGAGTTACTCACATGACCTATGGCATTAAACAGCATATTTCCTCTACAGTACAGTCTTTCAGTTTAAGTGTGAGTGAACATGATGAAAACTGTAATAAAGATATTTTGAATCTGCCTGAAGAGCAAAAACCTGTAAAAAGCAAATCTGTACAAAGCGCTCTGCAAGTCACGATGAATAAAGTGAAACTTTCCATTTTTCTTTTCCTGGCTCAACTCTCCAATATCTACAACTGAGAACAATTACAATTGGGAGACAAAAACAAGGGTTGTTATTAAAGTACAGTGTTGCACATATAGTAGTCAGAAAAAGGGTCCCTTTTTAGTTAGTCTGTTGATTCATTAATAACATTGAAAATTCCACACAGAACATCAGTAGTAAAAACTTTTGATAAGGGTACAGTGCTGTAATACATGACTTATTAATTGAAATCTATTTACTGTATGCCTGCTCCCATCTTCATTTTTGGGGGAGGAAAGCTTTATGTGACATTACAATTAACATTTCTATACTCTCAGCATAAACTGTGTCTGATGCAAATAGCACATCACAGATATTTGTTCACATATTAGATCATACTGTAATATAAAATGGTGACATAATATATGCAAGTCACCCCCTAAGCAGGAGAGAACTTGTAAAAATAACTGATGTGCATATTTCATATGTTACCCATACAATTATCTGTAATTTATAAGCAATGTAATTGGTTGCTACTTACAAACTGCCTATGGATATCCAAGAAATCAAAGGAGAGACAGAGGGATGGAATGCATTGAATAGCATTGAACAAGTCAAATGGACATTCTTATTGTATTTCAAAACATATAATTCGTGAAGACAATCCACTGCAAACCGTAAAATGTATTTATGTTCCACATTGCAAACTACCTTAAGACATTAGGGGCAGAAGTATATGGCCTTCTCGCCAACTGAAAGGACCGATTGTGTTCAATACAATTTGAATTCCTACAGGTTCTTGGCCTAAAATATCACATGATTATAAAGCCTTGTGAAGACTTGAAAGAATAACTCTGATATCATTCAGATATAGTGTAACATATTATTGAACCATTAAGTTTCAAGGAGATTTTAACAGAACATTTTGGTTGCTTTTAATGATCTAAGACACTTCTCAACACATATGTGGGCTAAATACCAAGTTATGAAGAATATATTTTATTTATTTCACAACTGGTAAAACACATACACTTATTAATCACAATATTAAACTATTTACTTTCAGAATATTTAAGGAATTCCCACAACAGCTATCAAAAGCAATAATAACTCTGTGAATCACAGAAGCAATCTATCAATCAGAAGTATATGGTCCATTATCAAATTTTACACCTCAACACCAGACCTCACAAAACAAGTGGATTAATGATAAACTCATGATCATCACAGCACAGGCAATAATTATAACGATATGTATAGTTTTTTTTATGAATTAAAAACAACATCTACTCATTAGTATTAAACTTCACATACACAAAAACTCTTACAAATTAAGCAACTGGTGTAAAGGCCATTTGAGTCAGTAGCAGAATATACTTATTACTGGACAAATTCTTGATCCAAAAATGCTTTCTAACCTTACAGCGACCTAAACCTTAATTAACTATGCTATCTTGGTAAAAAGAGAGGATAGCAGACATTTCATATCCAATTTTCCCCCATGGACTCCACCTGTAAATAAACAATTAACAAGCTCAGGCCTTGAAAAAATGATGCATGTGGCTAAACTATTACAACCTTATTGTTCGAAGGACGCATACACATACAAAAAACATAGGATACAAGATGCTAGTCTGTGAGAGCCTATTGCACCAATTACCATACATTTCCTAAACATCAAATCTTCACAGAAGACACTTTTGTTCATTGCATTTCATGCAAATATAGTGTATTCCTGTTATGGTCTGAAATGCTTTTTAGAGAACAGTTTCTCTTGTTGGTTGTTACCTGCTACTATGCTGCCTGGAAAATATACAAAACATTTTCAATAAGAATTTAGCAGAAACAAGACAACATTTTCTAGGGAAAGAAATGAAGAGTACCTAAATTTACATATACTATACACTAACAATATACATCCAGTAAATAATGATAAATAGTCATTTGATTAATAAAGAAATCTTCAACATAAATAATTTAACTTAATTACATAAGAAAACATTACATTTCTTATTATAGCATAAAAATTTACTCAAAATATGTCTGGATTTGATACATCTACCTAAATGTAAAGTTTGTGACTATGGAAATTCATGGTTCAAGAAAATGGAGGCAGCAAAAAAAGAAATAATGTATTATCTCTGAACTTGTAGAACCCAAAACAACTTGGAAAACCTCTAGTGGCAACAAGGAAATTGCAACATACCATAATATATCTAAACAAATGACCAAAGAGGAATATAAATTCAGTGTGCATAAAAGGCATTACTCTATTTGCAAAGAGAAATTATAAAACTAAAGCACTAACTGATACAATACAAAAGAGGTGAATGAGGTTTGTTGATTATAAACATAATTTCTAAGAGGGCAAAAAAATAAATATTCAGTTGCATAATGTAAACCAGTTTATAACTTTGATTTGACCGGATAAAGTCTAATAAGCCATTAACATAAATGCATAACTATCACTGGTAATACACCTGTTTTTACAAGGAGAGATACCAACAAAAGGAAAATGCTTTGAGATGATTCCTACATTACCCTGGTGTATCTGACTTTTTTTTGCTCCTGCGCTGGGAAAGGTCACAACCAGAGGTATGGTACCATTATTCAAAGAAGTTATACTAAATCATATATAACATTATAGCAATAGCTCATGAAAACTATACATTTTACAAGTATTCATAATCAAATAATTCATTCCAAGACAGCATGGGGACACAAGACTTTGTTCCTCAATTTAATCCTTTAATTTTAAAGGCAATTATAAATAAAGAGGTAAGTTAGGAACATTAAAATCAAATAAATATAATAGAAATCATTGGAAAATACATTAGAAAATAAATATGAAATTATGTTATCCTGATTATGCCTAAAAGTTATTTGAAGAATCCTGAGGAGAAAAATTTAATTATGTTTTTGCCCAAGATATTGAAGATCCACATACAAGCTTAGTGACAATACAGTGTCTGTTATCATAATCTTTCTTGATGTAATTTTTTTATACGAACTTCACAATTTTTTTGCAATTGAGTCATCTAGTTAGGTAATAAATGACATAAGAAAAACAAAAATGCATGAAAAAAATGGATGATCACAAACTTTTAGTCTAGAACTAGTTTTATATTTTTTTCATCATTTCTTTTTCATACACACTGCTAAGGTATTAATTAGATATGCTTATAAATCTGAAATTCTGAAAATGAATTAAGTTACTTATTTCATATTTTACAATTTTTTTTAAGCAGATACAAAAATGCTGCCTAAAATGTACCTATGCTTTTATTGCCACTGAAATGAATAAAATGAAAAAAAAAGAAAAGAAAAAAAATGTCTTTGTGAGTATTCCTCAACGTTAAAAGGTTCTACAGTGGTCCTGAACAGTACAATAGAACCAATAAAACCTTTGATATATACTGGCATACATCATACCTTGGCTTTAATCAATTAACGTTGCATATCATATTTCGGTTAAAGGTATTTGTTGACGTTTAATGGTTATTAGGTATCAAGGTACTGACCCTTATGTGACTCTTGAATTGCATTTAATGTGACCTCATTTCAATATTTTAATAACTTCAGGAGTTCATTTATCATGTTTACAAGCCTCTTGTAGTTCCTTCTGAAGTTATCTCCTCTTGAGAGATGTCAACTGGCATCAGCTATACCGTTGAGCATGAAAGCAAAGGAAATTACATACAACAGGAGAAAGACAAAATAACCCGGATAATAAATACATAATATAACAGGTATTAAGTAATAAAACTCAAGGAACATGGCAGGAAAATTAAAAATACAATTACCCTAATGCATAAACTGATACACTGTACAATAAGAGAAATAAAACTTATAATAAATAGGATAACGATATAAAAAAAAACTTATCCACACAAAATTTTGGCACTAAAAGTGTGACTCCAGTTAAATATTGTAAACCCATAAAGTAACACAGACTTTTAAAGAAATGTTTTCACACACATATTGCATATACTTCGCACCATATATACTTAATCTGTCTCTTCACATAGAAAGTGAAATACAATGGCTGATGAATTATCATTCACATAAGTATAGAACATTCTTTTAGATGTGATTAAGTAGACACATTTGGGAATGTAGAGGATCATTTGGATTTGAGACTTCACAATGGTAAACCTATGTAGACTCCAGTATGAAAAAAATCACAACCTCTCACCACTGCAGTTTACTTCTTATCAAAACCGTGAAGTACCACTTTCGGTCTGCTGTGCTTGCCTGGGTAGGAGAGGCTGAAAAAGCAAATAAATAGTTTTTACATATGGATGATTGATAAGTACTTAGGCACAGACAATATACTGTATTATGTAATATATGAACTATCCAAAACTCTAGAAAAATTTAGTTAAAAAGTTATCTTTTAAACTGACAGATTGTTTTGCAAATTGAACATACTGAGCCACAACACTGAATTAATTAACTTAAAAGTCACTATAAGGTTAGCCAAACTTCTAACAGCAATCAAAGAAAAATTAAAAAAAAGGATAGAATATGAGTTGCTCAACTTCCACATAAAAAACAAGTTAATTACAAGGCAGATTAAGAACAGGTAAAAATATACGATAAAATCTAAGATAATACTTAGAAAACAATGCAAGGTGTCACATTATAGACAGTATACAGTGAGGTAATTACCTGAACCTGCAATATTTGTGGATAGACAGAATTATGAATAAAAGTCTTTACTGCTTAATGGCAACTGTACTAAGAAGCAATTCACAACTCAGTATGACTTCTATAATCTCTCTTCTACATTCCTGCACTGCTAATGTGTAAGATGCACAACACAATATATTTCAAAGGCAATTTTAGGAATGATAGTAAGATGAAAAGAAAAACCAGCATTTTTACTGGTAAGATATCTGTGAAATACATGCAATAACAAAGAAAAGCTCTACCTAATATCAAAGCACCAAAATTTTACACTATCTACATACTGAAACATCCTTGACATATATAGAAAACATCGTCTTCTACTCCTAGTACTGCTGACAGAGAAATTAAAACACAAGCTCTTAGTTCTATGATGAAAAGAAAACAATGCTTACAAGACATCTTCAAGACTGAAAAATAAAGGAATATATGTACAGTATATCAATATACTGTATATAATATCAAGTACAGTTAAACCAATTTCGCAAACAGATAAGAAACTGCATGCACAAGCAAATGTTACAACATGTATTCTAAATAGCAACTCTGCAAAAAGCACCATCTTGAATAATACAGGCAGTAATAAACTTACCAAAGGAATCAACTTGAATCAATAATTTTTTTTTTTTCTTAGCACTGTCAATCTTTCGCAGGAGTATCTGTCGGGGTAGCGGTTTGATTTTTTTCGAAAGTGGAGTTACCAGTATACATCTGTACCTGAAAATCAAGCATCTTTCAATGGCGAAAGCATTGCTACTGCAGTAAAGCAGACAAAAGCACATGCGTCACATACACAACAAAGATGGTATTTTACCAAGCTGGACAATAATGCACTGGTATTAGTAAGACATCATGAATAAGCATCAAGACTTAACTGTGACTGAGCCATTAAAAATATGCCTTTGTAAAATATCATATACTATACTGCCAATACTATCACCTGAACCTTACAATCCATAGTGCTACAAGTTTGAATTATCACTGACCCTTCCCACAACAATTCTACGTTCCACTACAATAAAATCTACAATAAGCTATTGTGATGAAAAGACTATGATCCTAGTTTACTAACAATTTACTACTGCATACCAGTTTAAAGAAACCTTTAAACACCTTAACAGTAAACTGAATGGGTTAACTTATAAAGGAAAGACTAAAAGGCAAATAAAAGAATTCGAGATTACAATAAATCTCTTTCTCAATTTTCTACTAAACATCTGAAAAAAAATATAGCTAAAAGGAGACTTTACATAAGCAAGAAATCTACATATCCAAGCAAATTAAAACTGCATTATTGCCACAGACTTTAACATTTGTAAGTACTTTTATATTGACAGAATTTACATAATCTGTATCCTCCGCCTTGCAATCAGTACTTATGCTCTGACTACCATGTGTTTAGTACAAATAAAACAGTTTAATGTGATAAGAAATGACCAAGAAGAATGCAAAGAATAAGAAAAAAACTAAATTCACAATATAAAAAATCATGTAAAGACTCAACACATACATGTTAGGGCATTCTAATGATTAAAATAATGAAACAACACCATGAAAAGCAAACTGGTTTAGCTCTCCACAGAAGATGGAAAAAAAGCGAGTAGATGAAGTAAATAACAATTATAGGCAACAGCCACAAAATCGCCAAGTTGTATCTTTCTCGCACTAAGCTTAAGGGAAGTGAATGGAAGTGAAAACATGATAATGGAAAGCTACTGAAACTATACATGGACATAAGAATTACAAAAGCTGACAATGTACTTGGCCGCAGTCTCAGGAAGTCTCACTTCTCAAATGCTATATCTTAACACTAAATAAAGAACTATTTTAAAAATATACATTGCAAATAAAACCATTAACATTGATCTGTACATATAAAAAAAGCCACTATATAATAAAAAACCAAAACCAGTCATAAATAAGTAACGATAAATACAAATCTGCTTAGACCAACAAAGGGTAAGGCGATTGTCAACATTTTCGAGTACCAAGGGACACATCAATAAACCTACTCCATAGATTTACTCAATGACAAGAACCTTTTTTTTTTCGTCAACCTCAGGTATTGCATTAGAGAGGATACTTACATATGACAAAACAAGTGATATGTTGACTGAAAAACACACAATCAAGAGAAAGGATACCAGGATAGGCAGTGAAAAAGAGACAGTGCTGGTAAAATTAACAAATTCACTTTACAACATATGTTATCTTACCTCTCCTGTACAGCTATTTTCAGCCTGGATAATGCTACCATTTATTCAGAGTTCACTATAACCCTAGCAACAAGGCAGTATAGACACAGTTTAAAAGAAAATCTCTCGTTAAGAAACGCTGGGTAATAATTAAGTGTTAATTTTAGCATACGAATTAATAGTTGAAAGCTATAATCCACATGAATTAACATACATATATTTGACTAAGTAAGGTATGCACACAGTTTTGGAGCTGAAGCCACACTGCTCAACACAATGAATGATGAGGACGAGAAATCAATATAGACTTTATTCAAGGAATCACTGTACCTTATCCGCTTCAGGCCTAAGTGACCGGCCTTCCTCTAGGAGCTGGTTTTCCCAGTCATCAACATCATCGGTTGGATCAAAGTTGTACATCGGCATCAGCTGGTGACGCAGTCGTTCCAACTGCCTACGTCTTCGAATAAACCAAACACCCTGGAAAAGTGTGGTGGGTAAATCTTCTTCATAAAAAGGCAATGATGAATATAGCAAACAGAAAACACATAAAGAGCACAGCCATATAACGATTGTTAAGACTGTATAGAATCACGACTGTTGCATAAAATAAAGTGCAAATCCTAATCTCTGCAAAGAAATAAACACTACATTAAGTAAAATCATTTGTTATGAAAAGAAAATGCAAAATTTCCCAGGCTCTACCATTCAGCATATATCATCAACAAAAGCAAAATACAAATATCTATATTAACATTTAGTATTCAAGACTGCATTAAATTGTACACCATAACAAAATGGTAAAAGAATACCTATACTTGCTTAATCAAATACTCAAAATAAAGAACTGGAAATCATGGTTTCAGTAAGGAACACTGTGAAATGTTATAAACCATTTGCATGTGGAATCAAAGGACTGAGTTAGCAATGCTAACATTAGCAAACTGTTATATTGCATAATATTTTAACTATTGCAACTGGTTCTACAATTCTATACAGTATATACTTACTACACCAACAAGGAGTATCACAGCTAGAACAATGAACACCGAAACGAAAACCGACAGCCATGTATTTGGTTCTTTGGGAGGCACTGGAGGAGCTGAAGTAGTAGAGGGTGTCTCTGTAGTTGTTTCAGTGTCTTCTTTAACAGTGGTACCAGTTGAGATTACAGCTGGAGGTGTTGTACGAGGAGAGTCCGCAGAGGGGGTTATTGTAGCTGGTGACACAGTAGTAGTTATTTTCAGTTTAGTTGTGTCTGGAGTAAATGTGGTAATATTTACTTCAGTTGTGACTGGGAAGTAAGTAGTAGTAACCTTCCCTTGAGTTGTGTCTGGAGAAACAGTAGTAAACACCATGGAAATGGTGGATGAGACTGTAGTAGGCGAACTTGTCGATGTGGTTCTGGATGTGGAATCTGTTTGCAGTTTGGATGAAGCTGTAGGTGTAAGGCTTTCACTTGTTGAGTCAGGTAGAGTTGCATTTTCAGTGATCTCAGTGGACTTTACGCTCAAGGGGTCTACTGCCTGAGGTACAGGTACTGAAGTAGTCTGAGCTGAAATGCATGTGCTAGCGGCAAGAACCACTATCACACCATACATCAGAGCCATCCCAGTGACACCTGCACTTGCCTGCAAAGGAAACTTTATGTCATTCACTTTAAAGGGAAATAGGTACAAAATATAAACAACAACATGTTGCCTTGTACAGTAGATTTAATAGGAACTTCTTTTTTTTTCTGGGGAGGCAAAAATAAATGAACAGCTTATATGTACATGACAGATTGCAATATTAAAATCTATAAAGTACTCTGAACTTTAAAGAGCTGATATGCCTGCTCCTAGATGAGACAGAGACTGCATAAGAGACTTGCTGGGTTACAAATATATAGATAGAAAAAAAAATTCAGTACATTTATTCTTTAATTAATACTGTAAAACTATGCCTCTGCTACAAGAAAAGGGCTATACTTACAACTCTCTGTTACATCGGTGCTTCTTTTCGTCGCCTGCAAGCATTCAGTTATCTGAAAAGGAAAGATTTATTGTTTAAGTGAACAAACCAGTGTCCGTATCATTCATATCACATATATATTTTCATAATAGTGTAAAGCCTACATGTGGGTCTGTACTACTTGTATTTATGCATGTGTTTGTTTGTGCGAATATGTATATATGGTTTGTACAATATCATATCAATTTTAATCTTCTCGGTAAACTAACAAATGGACATACAGCAAGTAACATGAGAAGATTTATAAATGACAAGATTACTGTCTTCCAAGCCTCTACCTGGAACCACGTAATAAGAAGGTTTACATGTATAAATAAAAAATAAATACTTCTGAACTCTTTCTACAAACATAACCCAACTCACATGCGGAGAATGCTACCATTATCGCCTTAGTCTAATTTGAAACATAACTCTCCTCATGATATTTATTTCTATATTATATGTAAATACCAAGAATAGTGTCTTTGAAGAAGACCATCTTGTATTTTCACTATGAAATATAATTTTAATTA
>BDMR012750607.1:0-11477 GCA_002091895.1 Caridina multidentata
AAGAAAAATAGTTTTTGGGCAACCACTCCATCGCCAACTATATTAGCTGCAACATAGACAACCTAATTCTCATTCTGTTTCATTCTAGCTACCATGCACTGGGTATTAAAAGGTTTCTAAGTTTTCCAAACTGGAGGGCTGAGAAAAGCTCTGATAATCACAAAGTACAGTGCAACTTCCTGCTTCTTTACCTTCATCCTCTGTCATATTATTAAGCACTCACTTGGCAGCATCTCACTCAATGAGTGGGACGCCAACAAAGTCACAAATCCCACATTTTCTTGTCTGATCTGTTTACAAAAGCAATAATGCCTATATCTTATTTCATTATGAGGTGGGAGAAGAGATCGGATTTCTTCTACAGGGGTACATGATTTTCTATAACTAAATAAAGGGCATACAAAAACAGCTGGGAAAATCCACACAGAGAATGTAAGGATGCCATTTCCCTGAGATGTATGTGTGTTGTTGAAGCAAGAAGAGACTGAATTCTCTCCACTGGAGAACTCAGCTTTCTCCTGAGGGCTAATTCTCTATGAAATAAAGATTCAGGCACCAACAGAGATTTAAGTGTTTTAGTGATATTGCATTGCTTGGGTATGAATGAGGCAAATTTAGAGATTTGATAAACTAACTTACTCAAAGTAAGGAGTTAGCTTTTCATTTCTGTAACAAGCTACCTGCAGCAGCGCCATACTACAGGGAGCGTAATCTAGTTTCACAGAAACGGAAAAACATATAATCTGAGATATCTATATCTGCCAAAACCCTACGACACCTGCAAACACCTGATCATGTGGGGATACTCAAACATATGCACTTGCGAAGGAAGTAATGGCATTAGTAGCCCAACGAACAGCATACCAGTAACTACTAAGTGTATATATTACAATAAATATCTTGATATTCTAACAATATCAGGTCATCAGGGGGATCAGTTGCTTGTCACCTCCAGAGATAGCACATTTGAGATTTAGAAGTAATATTCATGAGAAAACTAATATTTAAAGCTGGGAAACTACACTGATCATCATAATCAATCACAATGAACAATGTCAATGCATGGTATTTAAAAAGAAAAAAAATAATCATGTCTGCAGTAACCTGAAACAGTAACCAAAAACACAACATTCAGACAAGGCCATAATTCAAGCTATCAGATGTGTTACAACCTGTTTGGTCTACAACACACTTTTCAAAATTTTATCATTCCATATAATATAGAATGGCTACCTTTGCTAATAAGAAACAAAGGCATGCTTTATAATATTTGCTTAATTTGGAGAGAGTAAACTTATTACTCAATGGGCTCGAATTACACACATTAGGCACAAATTCTCAGTTGTCCTATATTTTTTTCACACAAAATGCACATAGGTGTAGTAACAAGTAATGTTATAGATAGATCAAAGTGGAGTGCTGATCTAAAGCACTTTGATAATACCCATGTAAAACCATGACCAATATGAAGAGTAATCACGACAATCAACTTACCATCAGCTGGTACCATCACTGCATCATGCAGAAGTGTTGCACCACAACCCGCAGATGCTGAAAAAAAATGAGAACTGTTATTCTTCATATATGAAGAATAACTATGATGGGATTGGGATATTCATACTATTATTATAACTGCTGACAGAAACACCTGGAGTCCAACCCAAGCTGGGACTCTGGTAGTTAACAATTATTAATTCAAATAAAAAATAAAATCTCATATTCATATATCTACATACCTAAGTACCAGATTAATGCCCAGTCAGATAATGAAAATTCCAATTTGGCAACATAAAAGGCATTAAAAGCATACCGTAGGGCCATCGCCACAAGAGAAGGAATATACCTTGTATTTCTATGTATGGAAAGGTAAGTGCAAGCGCTGTATTAATATAAACTATGCACATAACTCTAGAGACTGATGAAGGCAAAGTCATACTCTCCATCTCTTAAGGTTGAATGAAATTTTCAACGTCTTCCACAAGAGCAAGAATGTGGTGATGTCAAAAGAAAAATAGAAAAAATCATTAGAAAATTACACACCATTAACTAAATGATTTTGTAATGTGTTATTTGTTCCAAATTTCTTCTTTATTCCTTCATAAGCTGAGAAGTAGAGTGCATGGGCCGGTCCAGCACCAAGGATGACGGCATTGACCCCTCCTAAAGGTCTCATGAGACCCTCCGAGTTGACCATCTTGATAAGACCTTCACGAATGGTTCGGTATGCAGCTTCAGGGGAGGGGGCCAAGCTTTGCATGCGGGTCTGAAATTGAAAAAAAAATTGCGATCATAGAGCGACGTGTTTTTCAAATTCAACATCAAATATTACAAATAATAACCGAGACCGTAAAGAAAAGCACTACTGTATTTTGTTAAAAAAGATCTTTGGTAATCATAAAACAACCAAACTTCTCAGTGTGCTCCATAAAACTTCCAATGTTAATTTAATGTAAAATACAGTTCTCTAAAAGGAAAGCTTTTTCCAATTAATATCGTCAAATACCTGAGAAAATGTGTATTAAATGCTGATAGACATAAGACTAGATATTGTTAGTATAGTTTCCTATTTCTATAATAAGTAGTTTCTCAATAGTATACAAAAATCTATAAAATAACTTAACTCTGGTTATTCCTACAATTAACTAATTCTCAAGGAATGCTCTTAAAATAAAACTTATTTGTATAATATTTATGTTCAGTCCAAGAAGACATATGCAGCTGCCATAATACAGACCACAGACCATTGTGCCCTGGCCCATAAAGCTCGACTAACATTTGTGCAAATTTAATTAAGCAAAATATAATATTTAAAAACTACTTACGTTTATAAATTCTTGCCACTGGTAATGTGTGATTTATCATGTTATAAAGTACATGAATTTGCTTTATCATTCTTGTTTAATGTAAACCACAGTCCAGTTAAAGTTAAGAGGAAATTCTGCACTTAAAATACATATTCAATAATCAGGAATTTCCCAATGCATCATAAGGCTCTTCCATTGGATTGTACACCCCTAGCTACCAATGAGAGGAAAAGAATACAAACAAGAACACAGCTGATCATAGGAATTTGGGAAGACAAATCACTTACTAGTTCTCTCGCAGCATAGGGCTGTTATAGTTAACAATTTTATTTTTAAAGTATAAAATACTGATACAAAGGATGACATTTTTCCAAATGGAATGTTACAGGGTAAGGTTTTATCAATAAATAAGATATTCAATAAGAGTTTTTTCACCCACACAAATCAACAAAATCATCCTGATATATGCCTTATTCAATAATTTACAAGCCAGCATTCATAGGATTATTTGTATGATATACCTAATGGAGTAGCTGAATAGGGCTGACTAGTAACTTTTAGCTATCTCTACTACCTTGTTAATCATTTGACTATAATCACTGAATTTTTATCAACAAACTTTATTTATCCCTGCCCCACAAAGATACTGATAACTGTGAAGCACTTGATCACACTGCAACTGCCTAATCTTATCAATAATGCTTTGCCTCTAACAAGATATTTGGCTACTCTCTAGTTCACTCATTAACAATCTCATTTTTCAAAAAGGTTAAGATATCATTAATTTTATCAAGCTTCAGTACACATCAAAACACAGAACCAGGGTTATCTTCTTCCATACATTCTGATACTATAGCTTTTCCAACTATGTGATTCCAGCACAACTCTAGTGCATGATCTCCAAGGTCTTTCAACTTAGGAGAATACACAAGTTTGGTGCAAATTCTACTTGCCTCAGGCAGATACTCTGTAAAGTCACAGTTTCCAAGATAAAATTTCCACAACCGCTTTCCAACAGCTGACTTTGTCAGCATGAGTCGGTAGAAGCTGTGGGTGGAGCCTTGACAATATGACCTTTCTACATCTCCCTATCTTTGAAAAAGTTTCCCACTTCTAATGGAATATGAAAGGTCCATTCTTCCTATCACTTGTCCTAATCTTTTGTATAGCCCTAAAATATGTATGACTTGACAGATAATCCAAGTCTTATCTATTACTCCAAACCACCGATTTGTCATGTAAAAATATGGAGTACTATACAAGTGGGTTATCTCTCAGAACCAATTGGTATGAAATGTGAATGGATAATGTAAAAGCAAGTGTAAAACTTTAGTTTTGTACTATGTAATTTTCCAGAATTTCAAAGCTAATGAACATCAGATGATGTGAGGGTCTGGGTGAAACATTTCTGGATTATCTCTGAGGAGTGAAAAAAAAAAATGGAAGGTTTGGTAACAGCAAGAGTAAACCTTCCATCCTCTCCAGGTGGATATTAATAGTAAATCTGGACAAACTTATCCATACAGCAATTTGCTTAAAATGCTTAATTTTTGCTTACATCTTGTGTGCAACCAAAATCTGCTTAGACACCTTTAACTTTCACTTCTAGACTGCTATACCAGTTGAAAGCTTGGTGAGGTGCATACATTCAATCAAGGTGTTCCCATTCCTTTTCAATTAGTTCCTTTAGGAATGCCTATGAAGTCCTTCCTGACTCCTGTTGTGAATGACTACTCTGGTGGTAGTCAGAGAATGAGTGTATGGGTCATACTCTATCCCGAGGCAGATGTGTAACGTGAATCCTCTTTACATGGTAAGATATAATTTTAGTTTCCAAATCCACCTTGACACTGAGGTTAGGCACCAAGACTCTCTGGATAATCTTGCCACTATCTGGTCCCTCCTTGCCCTTTAATTAATACATCTTTACCTAAGAAAACTATGCGCATGGTAGATAAGGTGTAAGGCATAGGAAATTGTTTATTACAAATTATTTTAAGAGTATGGATAAGAGGCATGTAATAATGATAATAACGACACTGATTATGATTATTACCATTACTGTCATTGTTGCTTTTACTGTCTAGATATGCTCATATTACATGAAAGACCGTATAAGTCAAGCCATCAGCCACAGTCGTGACCAAAATCATCATAAACCTTTGTGCAATTTTATTTTTTCTCTCTTTTTCCTTTTTTAAGGATGAGTATTGTATTTTCAGCTATATGTCATCCAGTATTTTCACTTTCTTATTTTCCATTCTTGAAGGTTTAATAAACATTACCACAATATAAAAGTATCTTTTGATGAGAGCTAACCTTGCAGCTTGAATGCTTTTGCAAAGAGGAAAAGGGGCAGTTGGAGGTTATTTACATGTAATGCAGACCTGGGGAGGGTGCAATATTATATATTGTTGGTGCAGCTTCAGCCAGAATATTTGTGGCTATTTATGTGGCTGAAGAATGAGTACATGTATTCATAGATGCCATTGGATGGCTCTCCATTGCAAGAAATAATAAAATAAAAATTACACAAAAATCACACTAAATATGTTCTAGTTTAGATGGGGATTAGGTCTGACTAGAACTAACGTGATTCCAAACTTCCCTGGCCAATAACCCCAAACTCCTTAAAATGGAAATGATGAAAAGTTTCAACTAGCAGTTAAGTCTGCTTTACCTAGAAACTTAAAAGTTGACCATTAATTTACTAACAGTTAAAACCAAGACTTTACAGTTTCAAAACCAGAATTGGACATCCACCTACTACTAAGAATCATGGTTTCTTTATAAAATGATCACAAACAAACATGACATTCTGTTTGCAAATCACTAGTTCTGGGTAGCCTTAGTAAAACTAGGGCTACAAACAAAGCCATAGACACTGACTATATAACACTGTATCTTTTGGGGGAACTCTGTGGCAAGTAATTTTACTCTTAACACATCAAGCCCTTATCAAACTAACCTTCTATCGCACAGACACTTGAGTAATTGCCTTATAACCTACAAGACAATAAGGCGTAGCTGCATTAACCGCAAACGGCAATGAAAAAATGGCTGCTTATCAAAACATCATTAAAGCTGCTTCTTCTCTTATATCTACTCAAGATGTCTAGATTCCAAAAGAAATTTACTTTTAAATGCTTGCTGCCTCAAATTTAAGCTCCACTGTTGAAATTTCATCTGAAAATAAATTCACCTATATTTAGCTGAAAAGCATAGGCCTATTGTATGTTCTGAAAAGTATAGGCCTATTGTAGGTTCTTTGGAGTACTCTTTCATAACACCATTGCTAATAATGATAATAAATATAATAACAATGACAATCATCATCTTTATAAGTACTAATAATGATGACAATAAAAATTATGATAATACCGATTATAAAACCTGAATGCACAGTACGTAAGGCCCCCCCCACACACAGTCAGTTCGCTTGATCAAACAGTGGTTTGACCATGTGTGGGGCTCTTTTGGCTTGATCCAATGGCTTGAAGCAATCGGACAGTGTTTGTTTCCAGGCTTGATCAAATTGGAGCTTGCAAGCCAGTTTGAACATGTGAGGCCGTTGCTTCAAATTTTGCTTCAGTTGTGCTCTGAGAAAACAAAAGGGAGCTCCAATTCGTTGCTATTCTTTCAAAGATTCACAATGATTTTGTTGTTGTTGATGTTATTACTGTTATTGTTTTTGTTGTTGATGCTATATTATTATTATTATTATTATTATTATTATAAGCTGATGCATACTGAGGATTTCATGTGTTTAGTTAATAATAGGAAACATTTGCCTAATAGGAAATATTTGAACTAAATGTGGTAGGTAAGGTAATGCAGCACACAAAAATTTAAAGACGAATAAATAAATGAATGAATTAATAAATAACTGAATAAATAAGTAAATCCATAAATATATAAATATGAAGGGAAAAAAGACATGGAGGATATAAGCACAACTAATAATGTGGTAAAGATGGCTAGCTCTCTTTGTGAAATTTGTATTACATCATAATCAATTTAAATGATCAGATCCTTTCTTTACTGTCTCAACTTTAACTAGTTATAGGATTCCTGCAGCCTGGTAGGCCCAGTGCAGTTTTACATTTGTGTATATGTATAGTATATATGATTATTTATGTATAAATATATGTAGGCCTAAATACATATAGACTGTGTATGTGAGTTACTCACAATTAGGTGAGTAACCCACCCACCCACACACACATATATAGATAAACAGATAGATAAATAAGCACAGCTAAGTAAAAAAAAAAAATATTAATTAAATAGAGAGGGTTAGTTCCTTCAGAATAACTCAACCCTTCGTTAATCAGAGGAGCCAAAAGCAGAGAGATAGAGAGATGTGTACTCCATGATGACACCAGGGGAACTGAGCAGTTTGATCCAACTGGTATAATGCGTGTGTGTCGCAATCCAAGTAGATCCAATCGGTTTGATCAAATGACTTGATCAAGCGAACTGACCGTGCGTTGGGGGCCTAAATAAACTCTCATGAGGAGCCCTTCTGAAAGCTTAACCTGCACTTTCACACATCCACTAACTATATAAAAATTTCACTAATCCTGTACTGTACAAGAAGAAGTTGAACATAATAATAAGAGCAATAATAATAATAATAATAATAATCACAGGCATAAAAATATTGTGAAATAAATCAGCACTTGCAGCATATTTGGGAATGGGGTACTCACTGGCAAACAAAGTTTGCTGCCAAAAAAACCCAGGCGGTGATTATTACTCGCTCACCTTCCATCAAGAAATCACTGACTGGTCAACTGATATTCGGACAGGACAGACTAAGACTTGAAAATAGCTTGCATATTCTTGGTATTGAATTTAACCTCATATTAAACTTCGAAAACCACATCTGCAACATAGCACACAAAGCCTCTCAAAAAACTGAATCCACCGCTAAGAATGAAAAATCTTCTTGATGCACAAGGTCTTCGAACACTGTACAAATCCCAGGTCCTATCAGTAATGGAATATGGTTGCCTCACTTGGATGTCCTCACCACCCTCATACCTTCGAATGCTCGACCACATTCAAAGCAGGGCAGAAAGGCTTATAGTAAGCGCCTGCCTAGAGGATGAGATACCAGGACATCTAGACAGCCTCCAGCATGGACGGGAAGTAACTTCACTAAATAATATGTCCAATATGTCCCACACCTGAGAGAACTAAGAGCTCCATGGCGCATTTCACAAAGAAATACGAGAACGGTACAATTGAGCGAATGCCTAGTGGAGATTCCTTGGTCCAGGACTTGCATTTATCAGCGAACCTTCATTGTTCAGGTAACAAACAAGACTTTGGAAATCCATGGCACCTGATGTGGAACTGAGAGACTTCACCACATATCAAGTAAAAAACTATGTTCATTGATGGCTGCTTCATCGTCTCTGGGCAACTTGATGCAATACAATAAACAAATTTTATTTTATTCATATTAACTTGATACTGCCATGTTAACTAATCTTGAATTCGCCTTTTCTTTCAGGTTGAAATTTCATGCACTATATTCTACGTATATTGTAATATAATGTATTGTAATTTTGAGAGTTGAAAATAACTCAAGTCTCTTTTAAAATTTACAATAAAGGTTAGACAGTTACACTTTTACATAGAAATACAAGAAATTGTAGCTCTCTAGTCTAGTCTGTAAAAACATGTAATCTACATAATACTTTCAGACCTGTAACATTGTAAAACTACATTGTAATCACATTTAAGTAAAAAATAATATATATATTTCTGTGACAACATGACATACTTATTCTTATGCATATATCTTTATATATAATAATAATAATAATAATTCTTTATTGTTAGCAACTTAGCAGCAAGGCATCACCTTTGCACCCTTTGGCAATTCATTACTTAGATAGCAATCGTGAATAAATTTTTCCGCTAAAGAATTAATGTAAAAATAACACATAGGTGGCAGCCATACCTGGTAGAAGGTGTTTTCAATTAAGAATTTTTTCTTAATTACCTAGGATATTATTTATTAGATTCGTTCAAACCACATCCAAATCTATCAGGAAAAAATTATTTTTCTACAATAACATACAGGGTTATTAATACAAATCTTAACCCCGCTTTACGTCTCAAACTGTAAACTGCGCTTCGACCTTGCGTGCGAGCAGTATATTTCCCAGTTCTTGTTTGGAAAAGTTAAGACTCTCGACTTAAAGTTACCTAAATCAGATAGGCCTAATAACAGATAAAAGACCTCTAGTCAATCAATAAAAAAAAATGCTTGCTGCCCTTCCAGGAAATTACTAATTTACCCAAAACTCCAATCAATGAAAATAACAATAATAATAATAAATAAAAACATATATACTGACCAACCAACAATTTCAAAATGGCATAGAAAAACAATAATAATTTGAAAATTAAAAATAAAATGAAAATAATAATAAACAAAGCACTAATGACCTACCGTAATAAACAATTACGAAATGGCACAAGGAAAATTACGCCCTTACGAAATTAACTCTGCTTAACAAGATAACATAATAATTGAACATGTATCTAAGCCCGTATGATACTGTATCCCCGGAAAAAGGCCTAAGAAAAAAATAAGTCTTAAAAGTCCTACAATTTACGACCCAGCTGATCAACGTAAAAGTCCTTGATAGAGCAGAGCAACCATCCCGCCGTTACTTTCCACGAAGGTTTAATCTTGCCGCCATGTTGCTACCAACATATAGAGAGAATAAAGCGTATGAATGGATGATAAATATGAATTAGAAGAGAAATAATAAATCAGACGAATGTAAATAATAACAAACCTTCACTGAATCCACAGGATACATTATGCAATGCTCCATGATCCCAGCTACGGCTCCGGCAGTCATATGTATTCTCACGCTGCTCGTGGGCAGACTTTCGTAATCGTCGAATTCCATCGTTTATAAAAGGTTTTTATTGCTAAATTATACGAATAAGAGTATCACAATAAATCACTTTTAAAGAAAAGAGAAAGTTACACTAGGTCTATGCACTGCCAAAGCCGTAACAGCCCATCCTCCCTCCGTTGTGCTTAGTCGCATACTGAATCAGTGACGTCATGAGAAGACGAGAGAGGACTGATGGAGGGAGCTTTTGACTTCACTTCCCTTACTTTAATCGGGAAAAGTGGTTCTATCAATTATTATTCAATTTTCTATATCTTCTTGATTGTGTAAATTTTTTATATTCATATAATGATAGTCTTTAATAATATTGTATTAATTAATCAAAACTGTCATTTAGTTTTCTAGGCCAAAAACCAAAAACGATTATGAGAATAGGGGGCGCGGCAATCGATAATATCTGTTTTCGTGTTTTTATATTGCTGAAATTTATATTTCCTCGCTATGACATGATAAATCTACCGTATTTCTGAAATTACATAACAATAATAATAATCATATAGGAACTGTTATATGAGAAAATAACGTAAAACTGGCAAAATGAATGTATCCTGAGGCTCAGAAACAGACGTAGCTCAGCTCCGTCCGACCGAGATGAGAAAACAAGCAATTACACGAGGCACGCATTTTATTACTTATTTTTAGCCATATTTTTTCTATTTACATGCTAATACGAGAAGGAATGTAGAAGGAAATTATTTAAAATGTGGATTCTGGCTAATCTTATGCTAAAAAGAAACAGTCAAGTAGATAATAACGATGCAGTAATAGTATCTCCATGAATTCGAAATTACACATATTCAACTATAACACAAAAAACAATAAAAATGTCACCATCGAGAAACCAAATCGGACAAATATTCAACCATCAGCACTGCTGAATGAACAGTTGTACCTAGCGCCGAAGACGAAGACAATAAAATAAAGTGGCATCCTCATAAAGAACAAACAGTGAAATTTATGTGTATGTAAAATCCATCACAAATATCTCAGATCAATCAAAATACAACCCAAAACCCAAAAATATTCGGGAAGTAGCCATTGCTAAACAGGAGAAGAAGGAGCAGCAATGGCAGCCTCAACAGAGAGAACTCCATGTCGGTAGGAAGGTCATAGTATACAATGATATTTAATACAAAAAAACGCTTGAAATAGATATTTAAAATAAAGAGAAGAAAAATATAAACATTAAACCAATAAGTAGGAATACTTGTGGTCAAGGACATTGTTGTTACTGATGTAAATAAGGAAGATTTATGTTAACGAAATAAAAAAGAAATAAACACATATATTCAAGAGGCACCGAAAGGGGTTCAGCAGCGGATTCCGTGCTACGTCTCCCTTACCTTAGGATTACCTTTGGTGTGTTTCAGAACTAATTTTACCGGGGTCTGGGCATAGCCCAGACTCAGAAATATAAATTTTTTTGTTTTTGATCCCCTGAATCTTTATTTATTCATTAATTTGTTCTATTTAGCTTGCGATTTACGTATATGCTTGTTTATTTATTAATTAATTTAATTAGTGATCGGTTTATTTATTTATGTATGTATGTATGTATGTATGTATGTATGTATATCAAGGCCAATTGCGAGCCTGCAACCCTACAAACGGCTTACATATATTTGTATGTATGTATGTATGTATTTATTCATTTATCATTTATTAATTTATTTATTTATTTATTCATTTATTTATTTAGTTATTTATTTATCTATCTATCTATCTA
>BDMR012750608.1:0-11500 GCA_002091895.1 Caridina multidentata
GGTTTCTTTCACCCTAAGCTCCTGTTAAACAGCAGTAAAATTCTGTTTCTTAAAATCACAAAGACACACGTGATGACAAACAATATGTTAAATTTTATGCCACGGTAAGAGTTGATAGAAAATAGCTTGAATATAGTTGTACTTTCGTAGGTTTTGAAAGTACTACTATATTCAAGCTCTTTTTCTTTCAACTCATACGCGGCATAAAATTGAACACAGCAGTCATGACGTATAACTGGTTCTCGTGTGGATCACAACTAGGAAAAATAGCACTGAATGGCCAAAGACCTAAATAAAGAGAAGGTATGTTGACTGTCCGAGCGCAGGTAGGCGGAGACTTGCTGACGCCACTATGTGAACGGCCACACTTAAAGTCAGGTGTATCAAACAGATTTATACTTAACTATCAGTTAGACATTCTATACATATGAAATGCAACTGGAAGGTGTGTTAAAATTTTAATCATATACTATATAGGGTAGCTAGGTCACAGAATATTACTGAATTCACGTGATCAGGAAGAAATGCAGTCGACATTAACACGCACTCGCGTTCGCAGACGCACCTTAACATAAGTTGAACATATTGAAACATCCACTTACATTTGTTCACATTCATAGGTAGGTCTTGAAACAGCATTAGACTGTGGATTTCAATAACTTGCATATGCTGGGTTACTATGAAAACGCATACCTTAAATACTATTCCCGATTTTCATCCAGATATTTGAAAGTTATCATTTGTGTTATGAATTCTAGCACTGCACAGTGATTTTTTCCTAGGTTTAGCATAACTGATTGAAGATAATTGTTTCCCATATATGATGCTTCTGTCTGTCTGTAAACTTGTTCAGTATTCCAGATGCGACTTATTTTTAGAATTTCTATTTTTTTTTTACAATGGATTGATCACACTTGTACAGTCATTTGGATGGACCATTGATCCTCTTGATATATTACTCCGTTTTTGTTGCTTACCGTATAATCAAGGCTATTAGCCAACCCCCTTCTTCAAGGCTATGAAAGTTACTTTTTAATGTTTCCTTTGTACAAGTCAACCCCCTTTTTAAGAGTTTTTATAATTTTCCCAATAACCTGAAATCACAAGATCTCACATAATACTCTAATAACTATCGTGAAAAAATAAATGTATGCGTACACTGTACATTGTACAGGTACTGGTAAACTGAGAAACAGAATGTGTTTTGCTTTGCATATCTATTTTTTTGTTTAGATTTCAGAAGCCTTTGTATTTACTATTGTATTTGATTCATAAACATTGTATAAATATGACTGGTCTAACTCGCATTAATTCTCCCAAAGTCGACACCCTTGGTATAAGCTGATCCCCCTTAACTTTAGGACCAAAATTTAGGAACAAAACCTCAGCTTATACTTTGGAAAATATGGTAAGTGGTTAGCTCCATAAACATTTTCTGGTCTGAGTTTTTTTGTTTATTTAAAGGTGGGCTATGCCTGGACCCAGGTACTGACAGAAGGTAAAAGTGTCCTGCTGTTCTTAGTGATCACAACTGAGGTACAAATTGGATGTAATAAGATTGATTGGGTACTTTTTGGGAAAAATAAAATTAATACAATTCTCAGGCAATATTTGTACCAGATACAAGAACCTTCCAGTCACATCAATGAAAAAAAAATGAGAAAGTGCAATATACAGTACTTGAATAACCCACCATCACAGTATTTCTAAGGAAATAAAACTTGAATGTGTATTTTCAAAATTTTATTTAAAACTACCAAAAATCAACTATGAAAAAAAAATTTCATGGTTTCCTCAAAATTGGTCCCAAACATTCATAAGAAGTTTCACATACGAAATGCAGAAAACAATAGAAAAATACCTAACTAAATTGTGCACTATACATTTTGGCACCTATAAAATGTGAGGGAGATCCTGGGGAATAAGGGTTTACAAACTTGTACTTCTGCATGTAAGGGGATGAAAATTAGAGATACAGAGTAAGTAATTAAAGCTTTAAAATGAGGGATATTAAGCCTGCAAAGAATATTGCTACCAACTTACACCCAGTCACTCCCATCACTGCAATCTGCTTGTTTTTTTTGATGCAAGAATTAAATTGGCCACTTGTAATGAAATTTTCAAATTGCAAAGTGCAATATTTTGCAATGTTAAAGAGTACAATTTGAGAGCTTTTGTAATAATATACATCTCACAGGCAATCGTGAAAATTTCTTGGCTGTCAAATAATTCCTTAATCAAGATAATTCGAAATGATGGTAATTACTACAAATTGTTAAAAACGCCCCTTAATAATCTACTTTCATTAGTGGGAAGACACTCCTCAATTTAATTATCCCCATTTCACGCTAAGTACTCTTATCTTTTCTTAATTATTCAGTCATAAATGAGGACATACGCCATGACACATTAGTGAGGGAGCCTGAAGAACCTGCTGGCTATGCATTATAATTTAAGTTAGAGTGAGATCAGGACTAATAGGATGTTTTAAACCATTCCAATCTTGAGTAACCTTCAAACTCAGGTGCATGTCCACATCTGACTCTTAACCCTAGAGGAACAAACTAAGGTCAGAGGTCCAGCACAGTTTTATAAGCCCTTTAAATCAATAAAAGTCAAATAGCTTGTCTTTAAGCAACCAATAAATAATTATCTTTCATAAAAAAATGTCCTGTGACTAGAACATTTTTGAATAAAATATGCAAAATCCCATCAAGAGGTTATAGTACTGTTTTAAACTTCTGACCAAAGTCTTCAGTATGGCTTATTACTCATCACTAGAAATTCCCTCTATGTGTACAGAGCAGCCACCATGGTGCGTTAATATTTAGGGTTTGCATTTCCAAATAACTACAGGACAGGCTGTTTACTAAGGCTGTTAAAAGGCAGAGGATGTTTATATAAAGATATTCTATATACAAAAATCTTATATATACACTAAACATATCTCTGAAAGTATAGCTGGATCTACCTTACTCTATCCTTAATAACTGATTATCAATTTACCTACCCTACTTACTGTTAAGAATATCACAACAAAACAACCTCTCCCTTCTACTGCAAAGCATTTTTTTGAGTGCTCAGCAAAGGTAGACAACAGCTGAACACACCTAATACAATTTAAGTTGTACATTACATGAAATAATCATATTTACCATACACTGGTGCACCTGAACACTTTCAAAAAATCAAAAGGGATGAGGAAATGGGGACATACAGAAAAATAACAGGTAAAAAGATAAAAGAAATAATTTAAATATATAAATAGTAATAAAGATAGGTTGGTCCCCTAAATTACACTGAGATCTGTATGCACTTTGTAGTGTTACAAATAACAAATGCAATGGAATTCACCAGTTATGACGGCAAAAGTCGGAGTTTACAGACAAGTTATTCTCACACTACTAATAATTGCAGCTGTGCATAATGTAATACTCACAGTAGTAATTTTGCCCTTAAAGCTGTTCAGCAGATGGACAACTTAAAAATGTTAAAAAACAATTTCATTTATGTATAAGTACATATAGAGGAGGGAATGAAAGGATCAAGAAGAAGAGAAAGTAAAAGAGAGAGAGAGAGAGAGAAAGAAGGCTGATTTATGGGTTAGAGAGAAGTACATGCCAAAACTACAAAATTATTTTGCAAAAACTGAAATTAATAGTTTTGTGGAACAACTTTTTTATATTTTATCCACCATGACCGGACAAGCAGAAAGATGTTTCTGAAATACACAAGCTAAAATTTATATAATCAATCAGTATGTTTACTCAAGTTCAGAAAAATTTGGGTGGTAAATATCTAAACAGTATGACCAATCATGGTGTAAAATTTAAATCTGACTCCGCCTTTACGGGGACACCGCCCCTTCAGACACCTGGACTTTTTTTTTCTATTTTACAAGAAGTTACAGAAATCGTTTGTTAGTAATTACTTTTAATTTTTGTGACACTTCTTGCCTTAAAGTATTAATACCAAATATGTTACTTTTAATAAAATCAATAAGAAAACAACTGTAAATTTAAAATTACAAGAATTTGATTAACCAAGTGCCATAGAAGGAGGCCGCCTAGACCTACACTAAGCTACGTGTATACTGTTAATATATACACTATAGAGCTGAACCCTCCTTGTCAAGCTCTATATGCTCTGCCCACTCACATCTACCAAATTTAGTCATCAGGAGAAGACCATAACTGATAAGCAATAACAAAAGAAGTTAAAAAGTAGCCTAGTGAAAATTTGTACTATCAGAATTTAAGAGCATAGAGGTTATTACAAGACCATTCAAGTTAAATTTTCAAAACCAATTTTTATGCTCTGAATCTGAAAATGTTTGTATTACTGTACTTTTTGTTCTATGCAAGTCTGCTACTGCCTCATCTGGTGTATAGAAAAAGAGTAATTCTGAAATCCAATGAAAATAAGCTATAAAGAGTGAAAACTTCAAGTATTTCAGGTTTAAAATATACTAACTGACAGCAAAACAGTTTTCTATTACTTGGCAGTAGCAGTCCCAAGAAGTTAACAGATCACGGTGGTTTTGTATTAAAACATGGATGCTGAAGCAGCTCCTTGGCAGGCGGTCTCTTTTCACTCTTGATTTCTAAGCAACGAAGCGCCAGGTCTCGAGCAGCTGCAGACAATGTGTCAGGTATGGGTGGAGGTCCGTTACTTGTAGCAATCTGGAATATTCGTGCAATATGCATGAAAATTTGTAGCAAGGGAGGACAGTGTATTTTATTAATTAAACAAATAAATAAATAAGTACTGGTATATATACACATACATTTTAGAATCTGTCATACTGCAATATTTATTGTGCTTCATATCTGATCACTGCAATAAACTTAAGAGTTAAAATTACCTTATACATTAGTTTCAACTGATTTGAAACATAGTCAGCCCCCCAAGGAGGCTTGGTAGTAGCCATTTCAATGACACAACAGCCAACACTCCAGACATCGCAAGAACGCCCGTAATCTTCTCCACGCAGTACTTCTGGAGCCATAAAAGCTATGGTGCCAAGAAGCTGTCCTTGAAATTCTCCTGTCACAGTGGATTTGCTTGCCATTCTTGCTGCTGTTCCAAAATCACCAATTCTAAGCCACTGGCCTGTACTATCCACAAGCAGGTTTGCACCTGATGGGAAGCAAATAATATTTAATAATATCCAAGCTGTGAAAATTAACTACAATTGTCTATACTTTAACAGCACAACGGCAACACCAATGAGGAAGCATTAGTTTAAATTGATGCAATTTATCCTAAGGAGTTAAATTCTGAGGGTTCCAATGACAGACACCTAGTACATCAATTAAAAATTCACTTGTATTTCCTAAGCAAATTTACAGTATAGGGATAAGAATACGCCCTTAGCCACTGTAATCATGGACTTTACTTTGGTAGAAGAAGTTTAAAAATCCATGGGATGCATCTTTGAGCACTTTCTACAAGTCAAGTTTTAGGGGGAGAGACAAAATAATGTGGACCTTTTAAGATTAACAAAATAAAGACAAAATATAGAGAACTTACCTTTAAGGTCTCGATGCAAAATTTTGTTATCATGAAGGTAGGCTAAGCCAGCGAGGACCTGCTTGGTGTATTTTAATATGACATGCTCAGAAAATGTGCCATATTTGTCTAGCATGGTTGCTACAGACCCTCCAGCCATCCACTCTGTGAACACTGAAAATGATGTGGAATGACGAGAAGCCCCTAACAGTCTGACAATATTACCATGGCGAAGGCGAGACATGATTAAAATTTCTTCTTCAACAGATGCCTCAACTCTTTCTTGCTCTTCCTCATTATTTCTACAAAAAGAAACTTGCTTAACAGCCATTAGAGTGCCAGTTCGCACGTCACGTGCTTGATAACAGGAAGAAAAGGCACCTGTTCCAAGCAGGGGTCCACGAACCCAATCCCGACCCTCCTCATACTGTCCACCCTCCACATTCTGAAAAAAGGACCCACAATATCATAAATATGAAAGTTCACCATAAACTTGTATTTTCCTCAACATGTGGTGAGATCTAAAATGTATTTAAACTAATATTTACAAGCAATACAATGATGAATTATATAAACTGTTTCTGAACATTTGACAACAGCTAATTTTAATATAAACATCCATGAAATCAGCTATACGGACCATATTAAGCACAATTAGCTCATTCTGTAACAAGCAGAAACTTATATTTTGTTCTCATAAGACAAAACTACTTATATTTTGTAGTCAGTGAATACTGACATGTCAGTATTCACTAACTACATTATTAAAGAAAATTGCTTACCTGCTCGTAAGGGTGTAAGGCATCATCGAGGTGAGCTGGAAGAAGGTCAAGGCCTGGAATTACTGGAAGTGGAGTTTCCTGAGCTGTCCAAGGGTCTTCCACTTGTTTTGATCCAGTATCATTTTGATCTAGCAATGGAACAGATTCATGTACAGGAGTACAATGAGGGGCTGTTGGTGTGGCAGGGCTACTAACAACATCTTTGAAAGAAAACTGAGGAGGAGCAACAGATTTCATTGGTGTCTGAGGAGAAATGTCAAGGGCATCACCATGACTCTGTGAAAGACCACCTTTATGAAGAGCTCCTCCCATTTTCAAGGAGCTCCAATGATGATTTCTCTGATGCTGCAAAGGAGAAACTAAAACATTTTGGACAACAAATGGTATATCATGTTTTGGCCTTGTTTTATGATATAACCTTAATTTTGCCTGTTTTTCTTTGAATTTTGCTTCAAAGCTATCCAATGGTAAATGAGTTGGTCTAGGTGGGGATGAAGTAGGGCCAGTAGATACTTTGGAAGTNNCTCTCAACTTCTTTTTTAGTTGGAGAATTTAGTATTGGCTGGCGTGCAGGAGACTGTGAAGAAGACCTGAGAGCAGAAAGCATCCTTGAAGGAGAGTGCGAAACAGACCGAACTAGTCTGGGGCCTGCAGTATCACCAAGATCCCATGTTCCAAGACCTAGTTTGCCCTCCATCCTTGCTAGGGAAGTTTTGCGGTCACTGTGTTGGCCCTGCATGGAACGAAGTCGTCGCTTGAGGCGCATCTGCAGTGAAACATCCAATTTGGCAAGCATATCACACACCTGATGGAACACAGCAGGTTCAGCAGCAGCAAACCGAGCTCCGCAAATATAAACACGACGAGCTAACTTACTAACTGTAGCATGACTACTTCCAAGAGCTTTAAAGGAAAACTCCACTACTGTCATGAGGCGGTCATAATTTTGTAATTTATAGCCAGATTCTGCAGGCTGAAGTGGCACATACTGCATCTGAAATTCAGAGGGGAATTCATCTACAAGACGATCAAGCACACACAGTCTTCCCAGAAGCCACTGCCAAGGTGCCTCAGAGGGAGGTGTGTCATCTAAAATACAAGAGAGCACATATGTTATGCCCCCTAGTCCAGGAGTTGATGCTGTCACTTGAGTAGCCAAGGCCAATTCACCCTCCTGGCCACGACAAAGTTCTAATATAGAATCAACACTGATTTGTGATGTACGACGATTACCATCAGCACACTTCAGAAGCAATGTGTGAACAAGTGGACGGAACAATTCTTGCAAAGCTGTTACTTCACTTCCTGCTGATGGACTCAGATGAGATAACAACACACGAACACATCGTAAACAAGCCAGGTACACTTTGTAAACAGGATCATTCGCCACCTGGGCGAGTATATTAGCACAACAATTTATAACTTGGCATCTTTTCTCTTCACCAGTTACTAGTCTATCCCAATGTAATACTTTAACCACCTGAAAAATAAAAATGCAAATTAAAACAGCAATAATGAAATATCTGAAGTAGTACAAAAATATGATTCTTTCAGTGTAAGAGGAATTTTAATTTTCATGACTTTCAAAGCTGCATATGTGAGCAGGCACATATACAGTATATCATACTCTGTAGTAAGGCTGATAATAATACCTCGTGTGCAAGTCTTCTCAGACCAGTCTCTCTTACAGCCCAGTCACGTGAAAAGAGGCAAGCTACAAGCTCTTTTCCAAATACGTTGACCCAACTAGCTGCTGTTGACTCGTGTTCAACAGGAATAGGTTCACTTCTAGGCAGTGGTACAGCTTCCTCTGAAGCACTAGCTACTATTGCTGCTGACACTTCACCTGTAAAAAAGAAAAATTAAAATACAGCACTGCTAGCTTAAAAAATAAAAATATACCAACAATTCTTTTAAAACAACTTTGTCCATCCATTGTGAAGAACTGTACAATGCTTCATTAGTACTGTTTACTGAAGATCTTTGTACAAACCTTTAACTGTTGGTGGATAGGCAGATCCCAAAATCCCAAAACTAGATCCTCCACCAGGGGAGGAATAAGCCGAATCAGCATAAGGTGAATGAGAATGGGGATAAGCAGTTGTGAGAGATCTGGTCATCAAACCTGGAGTGGGACTTTGTCTACCACTGTTGCAAACTCCTGAAATTTGAAAGGTCATAATGAACTTCAGCTATTCTGAAGATATGTATAGATATTATGTCAATTGGGTTTTTTTTTTATAAAAAAATATTTACATGCTTATGATTATGTTAAATACAGGTTCAGAAAACATTATCAATATTACCTGAGAAACTTGCACTCATTAAAGGAAAGGCATAATCAGGTGCTATGGGTGGGGATCTGACAGATGCTGTCGAGGTAGTAACGTGTGAACGTGTGAGTGAAGTACTTCCAAGCGTAGGTGTGGGTCGCTGATGATGCTTGAGTGGCCATGGAGCCCGGCATAGAGGGCACAGGACAGGTTGGCCCTGAGCTCTTCGATCATCTGCCCATACAGCCATACAATGTTCATGAAGGAAATTGTGACAGCCTGTCTCACACATAACCAGGCTTTCTCCTTCAACCATGCACATCAAACAGATGGGACACAAGGAATCTTCATCTCTGTTCAGAGAAATAAACAATATATAAGCTACGTTTAAGTCATTACTATGTGACCAACAGGTCAATAAAACTGCATAATACGGAGCAGATGGAATATGAGTTTTCTTAACCTCATATTAAGAACATTCATACTTGTATATTTATTTTTGTTTTGTTTGTTTTGGAGAAATCTAAGGCATCAAGTGAAGGAATATGGTCAAATATAACATCTGATTATAAAAACAGGAATCTGTGGGTGTTTAGAATTCTTTAGAGAGTAAAGAGCTGATTTGTTTGCATGAGAAGGGAAACATACCCATTTGCAGGGTCTGTACTAGATGATGGGGGACCTGTTGGTGTGGAAGGGCTAGTACGACCACCTTTGGTCCTAGATAACTGTGAACTACCCACTCCATTGTTCCCACTTTGCCTTCTTTCTCTAGCCCGGACTGCTTTCTTCAGACGCTCTTCATATGCGGTCATGAGTTGCTCAATCTGTTAAATATAAAACACAGTATATTAATTATTTTTTTTTTTTACGTGCCAAGTTATACTGAATTTTTAGACTTGAACTACAATGGTTAAAAATGGAACTCCCTTTAAAATGGCTGTAAAATATAGTACAGGAAACTTCCACTGAAAACTTTAGCACTGAAAATAATTTTGATAGGAAGAAAGCTTCAACTGCACTTTGGTTAACAAGGCATAAAGATTAACATCTTTCCAAAAATGTTCAAAGTTGACAGACGCAAGCCTATTGCACTTTGGTTCGGAAAAAACTAAAGATTATAGAATCCTTCCATAAAATGTTCATACTTATGTCAGAAGAAGCCTTTTGTTCCACACTGGTCAACACAAAAAAAACTAGAATTCTTCCTAAAATGTTCATAGTTATGTTGGCTAAAAGCTTTAACTGCACGTTTGTTAACACTGAACACCCTAGTTACAATAACTTCTTTTTATGAATGTTTTACATTACAATGACATCCCTCATCCAAGCAAATGGCTAAGGGCGGAGGCTCCATCAGAAACTATGGAAGACAAAGAGAAACTATAATGCTTCCTTGAAATACAGCCTGAGAGCTTCATTTATTTATACAGTATCAAATATGGATAAAATTGTATATTAACATAATTAACAACAGCGAAAATATGCTTATAAAGCATCTATATTCTCAGAGATTCACTCTCACAACTGTTTGAAACCCATTGTCACTGATTAATATTTTTTTTATTATTAATATCATATGTTAGGAGCTGCAAGTATCAATCTTCAACATTTAGTTAAATGGCACCATTCTTTCATATATGAGTCAGGGGCAACTGAAGAGCTGATAACTGGCCACTGTTATACAACACTTCTTAGTTTGCTGCAAGAATTGTAACTGTGTATGTGGGTGATTAAGACACTGATTTTAATTACTATGAAGAATGCTCTCCTGCTAAGATCTGCATGCAGCTGACAAAGTAATTTAACTTGCTCCCTCTTCTTTTAGCATGCCTTTTCCTCAAATACTTACACCATTTATGTGCATTTTTTTTTATTGTATTTAATATACTGCACATAATCACAAATCAATACACCTCCTTTTTGAACTATTCATACAAAACTTAAAGGAATAAGAAATCAAGTAAATGTAATGTCCCTGTTCCAAATATGTCATAGTAACGTTATGACACAGTGCTTGATGGAAAATTAATAAAATTCAAATTTACTGCAACATTTACAAGTAGATATCAACATGGATGAAATTTCTGCAAGAGGAAGACTGACACTATTTCACAACATTTTAAAAATAGTAGTGAATTTCATTCTACTGACCCATCTTTGTCTACTGAAAGAGTTGTGATAGAGCCTAATTCACAGTAGGTTAATTCAGTTTAATAATCCCAACAAAAACTAATTCTCCAGTACACTGCAATCTCAGAAATGACCAGAAAATTAAATTATACTAACAAATGTCTTTCAGGGAGCAAAATAGAAGACTGAAGTAGCTTATAAATAGAATACAGCTTCTATTTCCTTCTCAAATGAAAATGACCGTGAGAGGGTCAGCTGCCTAAGAAGTCATTATCTATTGGCTAGGCAACTGTATATCAGACTTACGACCTTATTTATATTTCCAGCTAATCACTTTTACTTCTTAAAATATACAACCATGAATGGGTATCAAAACAGGTGCAGCGACTTTCTTAAAGGATTATACTACAGGACAAATAAAACATATAAAGGAAACAAGAGGCTTCGGAATTACACAATTGTCTTTAAAAGGACAAGATCATTTATGATGGAATTACCAAACTCCGGATTTACAGTGGAAGGAGATTACACCATAATAATTCACTGCGTGTGAGAGTTAGAGCATAAAGATACATAAATTGAGAGATGGAACATATAGAAAACTCTGTGTAGATATCGCTTATGTGCTGCAAACGTGTACCATAACCATTTCAAACAGCCTTTGAGGACTAAGCTGAAACATGGACAAAATGCAGAGAAAAATCCTTATACAAAGAGCAAAGTAATACTCAGAACCACTAAAAAGGTAGGAGTTTGCAAAGCAAATTCCATTTTCTGGGGATGTTTGTATCATGATGAAGA
>BDMR012750609.1:0-11509 GCA_002091895.1 Caridina multidentata
ACTCGCAATAAGACACAAGCTTAATATGTCATAGTTTCTCACATCCAACCCGAAATGGAGGAATATTAGGGTGACCTACAAAGTCTTGATCTTATTACTTTAAGGAAGACTGTGCCATATTTTGGAGGCACAACTGCCATATATACATGGCAGAAGGCTTTCAAAGAACTAGAGCATGTATGAATATTCCAGATTTGCTGGGCTGAATGATGTGCCATTCAAAAAGGACCATGACTGCAGCCCTCCAGGAATACCAAAAGAGAGTGGTGGCACTGGGTTAATATGTTCTTGCTTCTGACGGTCTTTGCTGAGACTGTTGCCGAAGATGTGAGCACCCTTCTAAGATGCAATGGGACTTGGCACATTGGCATTGTGTGAAATCCATGACAGCAGGCGCAACACCTTGTCAATTCTGCTTTTGAGTTTGAGCCCATTACTGTCATACAAACCTATTTTAAGCGATTCTTTTTATTTTTTTACTTCTAACTAACGGGTAGGGAAGCAGAGTGTACATTGATCTGAACAATTTTCTATGTAATTCTGTGCAGTATAAAATGGCAAATTTGGTGCAAGAGTTGTGAGGAGTAAGCACTGAACCAAGTTTCGCTGCTTGAAAGATTCTGAAGACTCTTTATTAATTAAAAGTGTACAGAACGAACCAATAAAGTGGAAATTGTAGTAAAGAAAGGATGGGCAAGGTAGAGAGATCTTGATCAAATATTTATTGGTATCAAAAGTTGGGTCATCACTCCTGCAGTTTTATTAACTGTTCCTTTTTTAATATACCCTTTAGATTGGCAAATAAAACTGAACTCCGATACTTCTACCACTTTTATCATAATATTTTGTAAACCTTTTGACAAAAAAATATATATTTTACTAACTTTTACTTAAAAAATATAACTTCCTTTGCTCCAAGATTTTCTACTTTCTCATATTTTTATGCTATAGGAAAATTATCACACTGCAATTTTCAGATATCTAAAATGGCTGGGCATACCCAAACTCCCATTCTAATCGAGCCAGTCAAGCACAATTCATTCACTCCTTAAGAACAGGTAGATACTATGCACTCAAAACCTACACTGGTAGGTGCTTTTTATTTTCAGTTATCTACTCTGCACGTGAAATACAAATTCATGATTAAATGTGGCAAATACCTGTTATACAATGTAAAAAATATTTCTCAGGTACATAAAATAGAAAAGAAAAACTATTTAAGGCATCTTTCCCTGTCCAAATGTATTTTCACGTACTGGTATTCTCTTCTTCATGTCATCCTAGCAATGTAAATACTAATGTGGTCCCCCTCTTTGAGTATTTCTAAGCAATCTGACGAATGAGAATTCCTCCCATACGGTTTTTGAACTGTTGCATATATCTGGTCCAAAACAAAACTAATAAAAGAGACCCTCTGTAATTCATCTCCTTGAAAAATTAACATTTTACAAAAACCTGAACAAAAAAAATTACAAAGTAATTAAGCTCATAGAACTATTTTTGTTTATTCTGGCATTTTAAAACAGGGCTATTTGTTGAGAATTTAAACATTTTATATTTTCAACATTAATTAACTCTCCTCCACAGGAACTAAATCAGTACGGTATAAGTTATAAGACAATGTCAATCTATACAGCAATACCAGTACTTCTACAAAGGCTGATGATGATATCCAAGAATATTTAATAAGTAGATAATCTGTTTGAAGAAACATAATGGTTAAGTCTAATTACACATATCAGGTACAAAATCATTGCAAGAAAAGGAAGGTCACATGATCATTTAAAATCTAGTCCATGAATACGTAAGATGCTGACTGTGCTACAGTGTTTGCAACTTTGTCATGTTGCAGTATGTATTAAAACCTGACCTCAAAGTCTGGAAGGTTGAAAGCTGGATCATCTATTCCCTCCAATCGTCAACACAATTAAGGTGGGTAAGCATATGATGATGATGCTGAGGTTATGCAGCCGTCCACTCTGTTCTGATTAACAGCTTAACCCTGAGTTACAAAAGGATACAAAAAATAAAAAATAAAAGGATAAAAAACACACTTTATTTGGTATTGATTTTATTGTGACTTTTCTGACAACACTCCTCACCACAAGTGGAGCATTTTTGATGATTGTAAAATTCATACTGGCAGTTCATCTTCCATAAACAGAAAGTAGTCTTGAAGAGCAATACTGCTAAAACAATCTATGTGCCCTAATCTAATTTAGCTGAAATGAAGTACTGAAAGTAGATGTGACAGAGACATTTAGACTGAAACACAACCAACCACCACATCTGTTTTCTTACACATTGTTCTTCAAAAAAGATAAGCATCAGTGTTATTTATTCACAAATTATACACCAGTCTGCTCAGAATGGAATTCTACATCTTCCACAAAAGAAAAAACATAACTACAGTCTATCTGGAACAAGGTAATTATATTACCAACATCACCCACGAGGCTGTGTTAAAGTTGTTCATCCTGTAGCAAGAAATTCTTCCAAGAGAGACACAAAAGGGGCAAAAACTCCACACTTCTTAGTACCTCAAATACTGCTCAAATACAACTTATTGTCAAAAAGGAAATTAATCACTGAACACATATCTCCAATGCATCTGGTTATCACATACTATGTAAGAATAATAAAACCCTGATCTCTCCAACCTTTCAATGACTAGATCATCAGTACATTACTAATATTTACAATATCTCTGTTTATTCATGTACTGGGTATTTTTGGAAGTTGAAGATGGCACACTCCCGTTAATAAAATCAGTGAGTTCAAAAACGGAGAAGGAACTAACTTTAAAAAATGTCTTTATTACCACAGTGATTATATTCACAGGAAGTTAAACAAAAATCAAAATAAATACAACTGCTTATAAAAAAAAAATATTGAGAGAATCTTGATGTAAACAAATTTTTTTTGAACAGATATAAACATAAGATTAATGTACAAATGACCACATAAAAATCATCACAATGTTCATCTTCAAATTATGCTGCAGTTTGATTCAAATGATAACAAACTAAGATAAAAAATAAAGTATCTATAACAAAAAAATAAAACTTTTGGTGAATGAAAAAACTTCAAAAACAAATTTAAAAATCAGGAAAACATCTAAAATAAATCCAGAAAAATCAGACTTATTTCCTTTCTTCAGATTCTAAAACACAGAATATTAACTGCCTACTTTATATACATTTGATCACCATTGCACTTCATATTTATATACGCTCATTACCTGATTTACATAGTACAGCATTTTGCTGAGTCTCTTTATCATGATATATGGCAAGTGAATTGCAATTTATAAACCATGAGCATGAGCTTGAATACTGCTGGCTCCAGGTCAGTAAATATTTCTTTCAAATTAGTAAGGGTTGCACAAAGCCTTATTACTAAAATTTTTAGTCCAGGGCCTCCTCAACTTCCTTCACATTGATACCTTCCTCTTGGTATGCGGCATCGTGCTTGGCGAGAATACGAAGCAAAGGACGTAGTTTCAACCACCACTGATTCACTGGGATTCGGCGGTCCCAGTCAGTTACTCTTTTTAGTTCGGATACAGGTTGGAACCTACAAAAAACAATTGAGGCGATGTTAATTCAATGAAATTATAAAAAAAAGGATTCACCAGAAACAAAACTATTAACTTTGTAATAGAAATGCACTATTACAAATAATTAAGGCAAACTGAAACTTTGTTACCTAATAATCCAACTAATTACATTGAATGAGGATATGTAACAAAATTCAACAGGATTTACCATAAAATTCTAACCTTGTAACATTAATGCATTTTTACAAATGATTAAAGCAATATGAAAATGTTACCTAATAACTCAATTAACTACACTGAATATAACAAAGGGAATTTATAATAAAAGTAGATTTATATCATAAGACATGGGCACGGTGAGCACTTACACATAAGATCTTTTCTGCAGGCCTAAGAGAACAGCAGTATTTGCCTCATCACAAAACACCAACCCATCAGATTGACGATGTTGTAACATCTGATCTGTCATCCAATTGACAGCCTTTGCTGCCATTTTTGTGCCCATGTTACGATCAAACACTGATGGAGATCCTCCTTGTTGCATGTGACCTGAAAAGGTCAATACATTCACAAAAATGACCTTATACAAAAGCACTGCTTGTCTTCAAAATTCTAAACTACACATGACTTCAATGTAGAGCATACAGGGACATACCAATTGCATTTACATAAATACCAGTATACATGTAAGGGTACTCTATTTTCAATATTTGCAAGCACTAAGTCTGATCTTCAATGGAAAGACATTCAAGATAACATTTCTTTTTATCAAGCACCATATGTGAAGAATCCACCTCTTGATTTTTTCTTTTTTTAAATATTGTCTTGGTTTTTACTGGCTAATAAATGTACAATCCTGTCATCTGAAATAAATGTTAGAGCCACCACTTCTGGAGTCTACGCTATAAAAAATAAATGAATTTGCCACACAAGCATAATCAGATGTGTAAAAAAAACTATGACTGCTATTAATAACCTGACTTTTATAAAAAGCTTAACAGACAAAATGCCAAAGATATGTTACAAATGAGACAAACTCAAAGCCCTGTAAATTAGAACAGTTACAATTATACCAACTTACCCAGCACATTCTTTCTGCAACTGAAGATACCTTTGCCTTCCTCAGAGTATAATCTAAAAATGAAATCTGTGGTGTAATTTTCATTTGCATTCTCATTTCTCAATACAAGACCCCTCTGTACGCCTTCAGCCATCTTTGCTGCCATGTGGTAGACATCCAACTGCAACTCCTAGAATGGCAAGAGCATCAGCAAAAAATTACTATGGAGTAAAAATCTGAAGCTCTGGGTAGAGTGACTTCTTGAACAATGATTTCATAGCAACTCTACTTAAAATATCTACAGAGATTGCTTTTTACTCTTAAATTTTTAATCAATGCTATAATTAAATCACACATTAGATGACATGCGGTACATAAGAATGATAATATTCCTTTGTAGGTCAACAGACCAGTTTGCAACAATTTAATCATGTATGTTTTACTATCTTTCCTTTCACTGATGAAGGGTCAAAGTTCATTCAAGAAGCTCCATTATACTTGTATATTTTAAGTGTATGACTGACCACCTGTGAATGCCCTTTTTAGCTTTTATGGTTAGTTTCTCATGAATGTAGCTACCAAACACTAATCAGCTTAGCCACTTCACATGTAAATGCCCTTTAGACATTATATTAACCTGAAAACCAACAGCCAAAGTATGAACTACAAAGCTATCAAGGCTCATGTTCTTGGGAATAGAATTATGGTCTCCAAAACAAAACAATCAATTTTGGGCTTGACTCTGGTTCACAAGCATTGGTGGAAGAAGAACCTCTGCTGGTCTTCTCATACTGCAGCAACAGATATACCACAGTTCCTGATAAAGTGGTATTATAGCATCACACTTGGCACCAAATGAAAGCAGATTATACAATTCAGTAGGGGGAGGTCACCTAGCAGTAACAAGTCTCAGATAGTGTTTAGCCTTTACATTCTGATTTGCTGCCACTACAAAACTAATGACATACAAAAATAATTACTATTAGTTTGTAACTGAAAAAGGCTTGCTTGAGGAAAACAAAAGCATGAATTTGAAAGGATATTGCATTCCCTCTCAATTTTTGAATGAGGATATTAATTCTCACTTCTCTTTGGATGAAAAAGTAGGCAAGGGAATGTCACACTCAAAATGTACAAGTGAAGTCTGCTACTGTGTTGATACACCTAGCATTTGGCTAATTATTTTGTATATTCACAAAATATATATAACTAATGTTCTCACTATCCGTATATACAAATGTATACTTTGCTGTCTGTGCAGGATAATTTTATAAATTAATAAAACAATGGAATAACAATGTGCAATTATACCTGAATGCCAAACTGTTCTTCATAAATGTAAGCAGCGTCTGCACCACCTGCTAAGCCAGCCAATGTTGCGAGATATCCACAGTAACCTCCCATAGTTTCTACCACAAATACACGCCTCTTGGTGCCCTGGGCTGACTGTCTAATTCTGTCGCAAATCTGATGAAAGACAATATGATACAATTTAAGAACTTGAAAGAATCTATACCCGTTGTAAGACATAAAAGGTAAGTATATATAGTAAATACAGACAGGAAGTGCAAGGAAATCCTGACATTTAACAAATGTTCGACAAAACTTTTTTTCTATATAAATACATATCTGTAAAACTGTGTCTTACATGCTACATCACATGATAACAAAGCAGCATTTACTATTGCAATATATGAAGGAAAACAAAGAAATTTAATCTCTTCACAGGTAATGTATAAAACCTTCAGCTCCTCAGAGTTTACTGCCTTATTATCTTCCACAAAAAATACTGACAATCATGTAAGATATAAAATAATATGCTACTTGTATCTCAGTCTTCCAAATGCATTAAAACCAAACCTTTTCACACTATATAATGAAATTAACAAATAAAACCTCTCATGTTGCCTTCATCTTGGTTAACTTGGCTTTCTCTTGAAAAGACTGTTTTCAATACATACCAGGTTCAATTAATATATCTATATTTAATTGTTTTGGCTACAGTGCTACTTTTACTAATTACTGTCATATAAAAGGAATCCATGTACCATATTACAGGTTGAATTAGAAAAATATCAAAGAATGATGAAAAAATATATATATAAAGAAATCAGGGATTTGGAGACACATACCTCTGAGATCTCATTGAGAGCAGTATCACAGCCCAAACTAAAGTCGCTACCGGGAACATTGTTGCTGATTGTTGAGGGAATAACCACCATGGGGATACAGAATTCCTTGTATTTTCCACGAGCCTCATACAACTGAAGTAACGCATGGTAGGCTTCAAAGCCACCCACGATGAGAAGAGAATGCATCTTGTATTCGCGCAAACGAGCTGCCACCTTTTGTGAGGAAACAGAAATAAATAATGGTAAAATACTGCAAGACAGACCTGCTAAAAAATATAAAGATTAATACATATGTGAAATAATGTAATTTTTGCCACAAACTCTGAAGATTAATATTTATCATGTGAAAAACAATAAATTCAAGAATTCCGACAAACAAATCATCAACGTAAAATGGAGCCACATATTGAAAAGCACCCTTACCTGGTCCAGATACTTGTCAGGCAAAGTCCTCTTTGTACCAAGGAATGCACCTCCTTGGCCTACCCATCCACTGACTTCAGACCACTTCATTTCTTGAATCTGCAAATAATCAATTACTCAGCAGTGAAATAAATATAAAATATAATAAATATTTTAATAAAAACTACACATGTCAAACACCTAAAAAAAATTTGAAATTAAATAAAATACTATCCACACTGAATAGTGAATAAAATTAATATACCATAATCCATGCAGCAAAGTATATTTCATTATAACAACATAACAGCTGATAGCAGCCAAAATCTCATATATACTTACATTTCCCTCGACCAGACCATCAATGCCATCGTGGATTCCGTAAACAATGTCACCTCGATAGATGCAATTACGTACGAATGACCTAACAGCAGCGTTCATGCCGCAAGCGGGTGCACCTATATGCATCACGCCCAAGTTGAACCCACCCTAAAACACATGACCAAAATTAATTACAATGCCAAAGCAAATGACACGGTAAAATTAATGTGCTCATATTCAACAGAAAAAAAATATGAATCCAGCATATATTTTTAAGTATTCTTAAGATATCGACAATTTAACTTCATGACAAGAGCATCTCAATTTCCGGGGTAATATAACCCTGGATTTACTTGAGTTACAGATACGATAATTTCTTCAAACAGAGAATCACAAAATATGTGGTTTAAGAAACAGAAAACAATCAAGACTGTTGCATACTGAAAGCCAAGTAAAAGGATTGAACATGAGAACTCCATACGTCTATGAACTTCTTCTTGTGTTATTAACAGAAGTAATCTGCACCAAAGCCCATGAAGCATGGGCTAAGGTGGAGCTGAACTACATGTACTTCAGTGCTGGTTACCACGTAAAGAATAACTTGAGAAGTGATTCATAGACACATGGGGTACACATGAATGATGTACTATGAGGCTTTCTGCACATACCTAATTGCCTTCATTTATTTTATTAAAATGAATAACAAATTCAGGCATAATCATTTAAAATAAATAGAGATGTTCTGTCTAATCATTTTAAATAAATAGAGATGTTCTGTCTAAGACAATAAATCAGCTAGGAATACATGTAAACCAACACTGAACATGCACTTACACTAAAAATAACTAAAGTCTAAAATACATGCTCAACTGAGTGAGCTATACTGGCAGATGTAGGGTAACACTGATTATACAGCTCCATCTTAACAGCTATACACAGTTTACACTAATTTTTTATATAGCCCTACAACTAGATGCTAGGTCTAGGCCTACAGGCTGCATCATTATTACTTTATTTTTCTTTGTAGCTACATAAGGATATCAAGGATTTTGGTGTTATGTATAGTGGTCCAGAAATGAAATGCTTAAATTTCATAATTTCATTGGGAACTATTAAATTTTGTAGTTACTAAATAGTACCTGAAGTAGAATTCTAAAATAATTAGCTAGCCACTGAGTATATGTCCACAGAATAAAAATACTGCATACCATAAAGTGCCTGTCTAGAATGCAATAATAAAGTCTCACGGATACACATTAATTCCTGCTTCAAATATCTCACTTTAAAAGAAACTGATGAATAGGTCTGCTTTTAAATTGCAATATATTCTGACCTGATTTTCTAAAGCTTGAATAATGTTTAGGTCATAAAAAACAATATTAGAGACACTTTCTTGAATAATAATAGTTTTGACTGTAACTGCACAAAAAAAAATAAATGTCTAGTTCTAGGAGGAAAATCTTCAATATAAGGAATCAGACTGAGTGAAATCTTATCTATATTAAGTAATGTTTAAAAAAAAATAATTATAATTTTCCAGTTATTATGCCCAGTGGTACAATGAGAACTATGAATATAATGTCATATTAATATAGTTGCTTAAACCTAAAATCTGAAGAATTTCCTGTATGTATGCTCTGACACAATCTTAATTCTAACAACAGAGGAAGTGAGAGATACCAGTATTGATTAAAAAAGAAAGTTGAAAGAAACAAATCAAGACTATGTAAATGATAAGAAGAATGAGATAGATCTGGCAATCAAAATTCAGTGAACTGTACTAACCACAGTTTTTTACATATTAAAGAACTGTGATAATGATTTTCAGTAAAAGAATACAAGATTTCTTCAGTAACAGTGTACCAAATCTATTCTCAGCTGCAAGGAAAATGAAATGGAATTTTCATGGAGGATCACTCAAAGAGCCTGAGTAATCAATATACTGTAGATAATAACTTCCTGAAAGATAAGTAATAAAAGCAATGAAGTCATCACTTGTTTATGATAAAATGAAGACAGATTACAAGAAGAAAATCAGACAATAAGTAAACAGTGTATAATAAATATTCCCAGCAATATTTTAAAAACAAAATTCCACAAGAATAAGAATACATTAATAATTAAGACTTCTATCAAAATATTCAGAAGATACAAAATAAAATTATTAACATTTAAACATTCTGAAGAACAATGCTAGAAGTAGTTTTATAAATGAAGAGTGTAAATAAAAAAATGTTCTAAACATTTGGATGTGCACATCATGTGAATATTTATGTGCATTATGATAAGTACTGTGCATAAATTGATCTGCAAATCTTTTAAAAACCAAAAGGTTGGGCCATGCAAAACAGCTAATTTCACCCAAAAATAAGCATCCTAGAATCTGAATAAGTAATTTTGTAGAGGCAATAATGTTCTAAAAAATAACATACTAAACGTTATTTTTAATTCACACATCAATAAAGCTCCTCAGAGAGAGAAAACATGACTAAACCTTCTAAGGCATCAGATTTATTTAGATTCGTGACTCACCAATTTTTCATCTCTGTCCCATACAGTGTTTTGCTGATGGAGGAGAAGGTGCAAGGATAAATATAGTTACATAAATATGGATTTTAATGCATGCAGATCCAAAGTCTCCCATTTTATAATACATAAACTGGAGACATTACTTAAGGCAAAAAAGCAACCAAATTAGTGCAAAAAAAAAAAAAGAACTTTTAAAGCAAAATAAAAAATTTATGACCAAGATTATAATATACAAAACATAAACATGATGATGATTTACAATGGTTAACTAATAGGATGGAAAGGAATTTATGATCAAGATTATGATATACAAAACATAAAATTGAAGATGATCTACTTTTATTAACTGATGGTAAGGTAGTTGAGGCCCTCATGATTCTTTAGGTTAAAAAAAGTGCAATTGACAAACCTTAAATAACCTTCTATTATATAAGCTTATCATCCTAAGATAATCTATCTGGCCTAACTCACCTGAACACCTAAAATCATACAAAAATCATACTGCATATACCCCCAAAAACTGAGGTAAATATATAAAAATAAAAAAAATAAACCTTACAAAGAGATGGTGGTTCCCAAAGGAGTGGAAAGGAAATGAAACACATAAAAAGGTAAAGATAAACATGTAAAGAACAGAAGTGAGAAAAATCAGACCGAAAAAAGATAGAGTAAGAAATGTGGCAGCGAATGTGAGAAAGTATGGAGAGGTGGAGGGGAGGAAAATAGGTATATGATTAAAAAAAAAAGAACAAGTGATAAATAATCACTGTTAAAAACGTAATGGAATGACATTAAATAATATATAAACAATGATGTACAGGAAACATAAATACATGGTTAGTAATGTCTGAAATTTATTATTGATCTCTTAATAATTTTACCAATTATTGCAAGCAAGCCTGCTGTACCAAAGAGGAAAGGGGATTATTATTATTATATAGCATGAGGGTTTGTCTCTAAAAGCAACAGCATCCTGGAAAAAGCAATTATAAATTTAGTAACACTAGACTTTCCATCTAAGAACACAAATGTAAGGATTCTATACTTCATTATTTTAATTTGTGTATGAAGATACTTTTCAAGTTTCGGTCAGTAAGTGATGCTACTGTACAATGTACTTATTACACAATTTTTTAGTCTAATAATAAAACATGGGTAAAATTTCTCCCAAATGGTAAAGGTTATAATGTACACTGATTACTTAACATCTAAGCAGAATAGGTAAATATAATACAGCAATGTAAATAATTACAATAATGAGATCCCATATCTGACTGAGATCAGTTATGTTCTTACATTAAAAAATACGACTGTACAAATTAAGCAGAATTTTATATCTTATTGAGCCATTTTATACTTTTTTTTAATGTATGATCAATTTCACAAATACATTAACCAAATAAGAAAGAATTTCTGTTTCTATCTTTATAACAGATAAAGATAGATCTTGCAATCTTGCAACTGACCACATGACGACCGTGACACAAATTAAAACTGTCTCCTTCT
>BDMR012750610.1:0-11513 GCA_002091895.1 Caridina multidentata
CTGGGATTAATGTGTCATATGGGTTGGGGTGGTGCCCCCTTCCCTTAAGGTATCTCTTTCTTCCCCCACCATAACAAAGACTTTTCTTGTTCCCTCCAAGAGTAAACTTCTAGAGACATTTTTTTTCACACAGTTGTAATTACAGACGTATTTTAACTTTCGTACTCTTTAGAAAAAATTTTAATGTCTGTCTGTCTGTCTTCCAGTATTTCATAATCAGTATAATGAACTGAATGCATTATTTTCATTATTATATTACACTGTCCTCTTAGTTGATATAATATGCAATATTTATACAGTAAATACATTTTATGAATAACCGAGTATTATTTATTTAAAAAAAAGAGAAAATCATAAGGGCTGACCCAGGAAAATCAATAAGAACAATCGGGAATTATAATTCTTGTGTCCTTCATCGTCGTTCATTAATCATTGGTCGTGTTCCGAGGAAGGTGGAAGTCTCTTGAAAATTTGTGTTGTATTTGACGTCTTCATTTTGGTGTAAGTTATATTTAAGAAATCACAAAAGAATTGCGCTGATCTGTCTTCATGTTATATAAAGAACAGGATGCTATTCAGAAATAAACCAGATAGGTGCTACATGATCTTTAATAGTTATAGATTATTGACACTCGCTGTTTGATGTACTTTTTTTTTTATAATTTTATTTGGCAAAATAAGTTAGGTTGGATCGTTTTAGAGCATCATATATTGATTTCCTGGCCTAAAATTTGCTGTGAATTCAGCGAAAAATGTAATCATAATGTTTTGTACAGAATGCAGCTTTAGTTATACGTAAATTATTGAGAAAAAGTATTATGCTGAAGGTAAACATACTAACTTGAGAAATCACTCATTTTATTTTTATTTGAGGTTACTGAGCTTTCATGATAACATAATATTACAGCTTTGTGGATTTAGGTCAGGAAAGGTTAACTGTTTGGATTTGTAGTGGGAAGGATGGATCTTGTAGGGTCATCCATTTGAAACCGGATAGGTGGGTTGTTGAGGTTAGGACGTCTTGTTGTTATATTAGGTTAATTGGGTAATTGTAGGGAATTGCTCAAAAGTCTTTATCATGCAAGCCATTATAGATGCCTCCACAAAGTCCATTCTACCCTTTAAATTTCTTAGGACTTTAAGTGAGGCTGAAAGACTTTTGCTTGCATATTCATGACCAGAATGATAATTAAACTACTATTTAATCAGGTCAGGAGTTCATCCTAGAAAAAAAAAATTAAGATGCTTCTGTATTCTAAAGATTTCCTTTGTTGGTTATTTAGTGGTGTTAATACTCTTTGGTCAGTAGGACATGATTTACCCCAGTTTTTGGTGAAAAATAGCGTCTAACTAACTTGAGACTAATAATTATTTATCTCTTGCTTATTAAATATAGATCACTGTGTGTAATTTACTACCATTGCATGGCTACTTTGTAATTTACATGTGTTTATTTTTTTCAGATATAAAAACATGGATTTCGAGGAAAAGAAGAGACACTTAGACTCCCTCGAAGAGGTAGTGAGGCTGACTACCAAAAAACTCAACTTGCAGCTGAATGTTCTGTTGGCAATTGTACGTTGGTTTAGAGTTTTGTTGATTTTGTTGCATTGGCCATTGTGTAATACATGAATGTGGACTAGGCTGTGTTATGATACTTGTTAATATACTTGTATAGTATTACAGTCAAGAATTTTTATGGATTATTTTTTTTTCTCTAGGTGTGTCAACAGACAAACAATGCCAAATTCAAGACGCGTGAAGAGTTTTTTGAAGAGTTGCCTAAGACTGAGCAGCAGTTGCAAAACACACATGATCTGATTAAGTCCATGCTAGCGATGCTTAAGACACACGCACAAAGCCAAAACATAGGTATATAAACTTTATTCATTTCCTAAATTTACCATTTTTGTATTACATATTGAGAAATACATGATTGACTGCCAAGAAGTAAGGAGTAATTAGACAACTTCATGTTTGAAGAAATCATACACGTATATATACTGACATTTATGTCTAGTTGCTTAACAGATACCGTTTTCTTATTTTTTTTTATATACTAAGATCGTTAATTTTTAACTGTGATCCAACCTGAGGATTATGACCCTTCAGAGGAAATCTGGATACAGACATACATGCAGGTTGACAGAGAGACTTAAAAGAATCTTGTTTACTGTAATAAGCTTTGTAGACAGAAAGGAACACATAAAAAGACAGAGATTATAGATGAATATATTGAGAAATTACCCATATTCACTGCAGAACCTCCCTAAGTCTTTTGTTTACCATACTCATAAACTGTTGTGAATGGAGTGAATTCCTTTCTAAACCCTTTTTGAATGGTATCTGATTTTTTTATTTTTTTTATTTTTTGTATTGCTGGGGTGTGGGGGATTTGCATACAGTATATATATACAGATATATATATGAAATAATATGTGTTGTAGTTGACCAGTCACTCATGGTCAGCTGGTTTTTTTTTTGTTAGCGTTACTCAAGTAAATGCCAAGTTTTTATGCTTTTTCTTGCATTCATTTTTTTAACAGATTTATCAGCCTGGTCTGAAAACCTGGAGTCTGAGTATGCTCTCAGTTCCTCCAGCATCAGTGGAGTCTCTCCCCAAAGTACCCTTCCAGAAGGAAACCTTACAGAGCTTAGAGCATCCCATTCCAGTGGCACTGCAAACAGCAATAACAGTATGGATGTTAGTCATCAGCATGCAGGACCTTTGCGATGTTTTGATTCTCATACTTCCCAGCAGCAGATTGGTACGATACTTGAGATTATTATTGCTTTTCTTGTCTCCTTTTTTAACTAACATTCATATTATTGGTGATAATTGTTATTGTTTGTCATTGTTTATGATGATATGTTTTTGTTGACAGTTTTAATTGCTGCCTTTGCACTAGTACTTTAATTACTTCATCATGGTTGTAATGGTTGTTGAATCATTGTCTTCAAGATTTGTATCATCTTTGTCTTAGTGACTGTTATCAATCATTGTTGTTGTTATTAGTTCACTATTTAGATTGTATATTAATATCCTTGTCCTTTGGAATAATTATATTAATATGGTATTAGTAACATATTTTCATTATATACAGTACATGAGTAATTTAGCAATTACATAAAAATTTGAGTACTTCTCCTTTTGGAAGCTAAACCCTGCTTTAATTTTTTCAGATTTTGTCAGAAGTATATGGCAGAGCTCTCCATCCATTGGAATTGGGTCAGTGATAGCAAGCTCAAACTCAGACATCTCCCATAACAAAAACAACTGTAGTAATATGGAAGCCATTCACCGTTCGACGGCATCAGCAGGATGTATTAGCGCAAGCAGTTCTGGGGCACAGAATGACGCATTTCTAATGAATAATGTTGGTATTGGAAATATCATAAATCCCTCTATAAACATAAACTATTGTTATAATTTCGCTACAGAGCCCCCAACTCAGTTGGCAACTCCTAACACTATATTTAGTTCAGATTTTGTAAATCAACGAATACGCTCTCAATACCTGTCTACTTTGGAAGACATTACGCCACCACCTTCAGTACCCACACCATCATCACCTTTGCAAATTCCTACAGCACCCACACCACCATCACCTTCGCAAATTCATACAGTACCTACACTACTGTCACCTCTAGCGGCACCTATGCTAATTCCTACAGTACCCACATCAGCGTCACCTTTGAAAATGCCTGTAGTTCCCACACCAGCGTCACCTTTGAAAGTGCCTGTAGTTCCCACACCAGCGTCACCTTTGAAAGTGTCTACAGTACCCACACCAGTGTCACCTTTGAAAATGCCTACCATGGTTCTTTCCGCTATGGAGGAGCCACCTGCAGTACAGGATACTTGTGGAGATTTAGATAATATATCCTTGAGCCCACAGAGTATAATTGAAAGAATGGAATTCTCAGCGGAAACTAGTCCAGTGACTCATATTCAGCAAGCTTCACCGATTGGTCCAGCAGAGCTTTCTGCTGGAATTCCCAGAGAATTTAAACATCTAGATATTTTGAAAGAGTTTGATTGCTTTTTTGATTCATCTGTTGCTGATATACTCGACTCTGACCCTGCAATCTCTATCTGTAGCCCAGCTTCAGTAAGTTGTCTGGTGACATATATAGATGGTGCAGGGCCTCCTGAGAATGCACCTGCAGTTTCCGAGAGCCCTCCGAGTGAAGACAGTGAGGTGGATAGACGCATAGAGATGTTGCTGAAGGATGCTTCTGTGCACTCCCAAGGAGAAGCTGATGCACAGAAGAGAATGAATAGAGACTGGGACACATTTGTTGATGGAATTGAAGCCTACAATAAAGAAGATTCAGGCTTGACTAAAACCAGTAATAATTTTGTGCAAGAATGTCAGCGGAGTGAAAATCTAAACTTTGGAAAACCATACGATGTCTATCTCTCACACATCGAGCGTGACAATGTAGCATGGTTGCAGATGCATGATTGCACAGTCTTAGAGCTACAAGAAATGCTTAGGTAAAGTAAAACCTTGATCTTTATTGTGAAATATTTACAAGTGTGCTGCTGCAGTTTTAATATGATTATTTTTGTTGTTGACTTTACTTGCTGACACTATTAAAGTACTTCTTAATACTTCTTTTATATAAATAAGAGTAGTTAATTTCTTATTGTATACAATTGAGAGTAGGTAATGAATAATTTTTGCAATCTTAACAGTTCTTTGCTGCTACTTATTTACCGCTGCTTTTTAATGTCACTTTTTGATGCCACTTCTCGATGCCACTTCTCCAGGCAAAGAATATCTTTGCAGACTCTTGATCGCGTGAACATAGCGTACCCAGGGCTGAAGGTGGTTGCATTGTATAAAGATGATGGCTGTTACTACAGAGCCATTATTAAGGAGTTTTTGGAGTAAGTAATTCTGTTTATCTTAGGTACAGAAATAAGAAGCAATGGTCTGTATGAATAATGCATTTGTTTTGGAGAAGGCTTGTTCAACCTGGAGTGATCCTTTCTTAAGTAGAGTAACGAAAACATGTATCTTGACCAGCCAGCAGTCTAGCCAATTTTTCAACACGAGAGATGAGCTAAGGCTACCTAAAACCAAGCTAGACTAAATCTAGCATAGTCTGTCAATATTCAGTAAAAAAACTAACCTGATTAATCCTAAACTTAACTACAGTAGTTAATTGAAATACATGATGATTGTAGGATACTGTGTGGTAATGTTGCATTGAAAAATCTGGTCTCTGAAATGTAAGTGTATTTGTATAGGGAATGAATCATATAGTTTAATCTATAAAAAATCATTTTTAGTCAACTCTTTCAAATTAGCATGAATCTTGAAGGCATTTTACTTTCTTTCAATGGCATAGAAAATTTGAACATTACTTAGTTCTTACATTAAAGCTCCTCAGTGTGTGTTTTATTTTGTGTTTCTTAAAAGAATGATGAAATCTTCATCGTAAATGTCATCTTTTCATCATAAATGTGCTCAAAGTAAAATCATTCACTAATTTTACAGTTCAGGAGCAATTGAGGTCTTTTTTATAGACTATGGAAATAGCGAGGTTGTAGAACAGAAGGACCTATATCGTCTCCCTCAAGATCTGGATGAGTGGCCTGCTATGGCATCTTCGTATGTAATAATGCAGGTTAGTTGTTAACAGGCATGCACCTTTTTACAGACTTGCTTCATGTATAAAACGTAACTGATTTGACTTCTTTTAAATTCAGCTTTTCTTTGTTTGAATATTGAATTTTTACATTTCTCTAGCTGTCTTTATCTAGGTATTTTTCTGTATATGCCTGTCCTTGTATTTTGAAAGTGGTAACTTTGTTGGCTAGATTTGTCCCCTTTAGAAGTGATGTATATTTCTGGAAATAGCTGTTGCTAAATGCTGTAAGATATTAGGTTGTCTTCTATTATTATTATTATTATTATTATTATTATTATTATTATTATTATTATTATTATTATTATTATTGTTATTATTTGTATTATTATTGTTATTATTATTATTATTATTTTACTTACAGGTAGATAACTATCATGCTAAATTTAACTCACAAGAGGATGGAGATACTTTGCGAAGGATACTGCAACCATTTATTGATGATAGCGCCCCTCTAAAAGCAGTATTTGAGCAGGTAATGCTATCCAGTATCTGCATTTTCTACTGAATTGGTGTGTGACTTCTGAGCTTGGTTGTATTTGTTTTGGTATATACTTTATGCTGTATAGCTCTCTATCTTTTTAATGCTGTCCAGGTACTCGGTGGTGTTACATTATTTGTTTTTATTTTTTTTCCTCCAGTTACCAGAGGGCCTCGAATGTAATGTGCCTTCAGTTCAGTTCTCAAGGTTTGTTTTACGTATACCTTTGCATACAGTACATCCATTCATTTATGTAAATCCTTTCTTTTAGTTATATCCATTCTGTTCTCATTATTTATGTTAAGAGATCGGAGGTTGTATTTAAGTATACTCAAGCATATCTCTGTTGTTTTCCTTGCAAACTAATTTTTTTAGTTGTGCGTTTTCATTACTAAAAATTTATCATTTTCCTATATATTTTTTTTTCTTTATGATGATACCTATTGAGATATGACTTCATTTTGAATTTGATGAAATTAATAGAAATTTTGGTTTTGTATCATGAAAAATAGTGTAAAAATCAGATAACCCAATAAGAGGAAAAGGAGTTTATCTTCATTATAAATATTATTGCCAGTTTTCAGGTGGTTCTGTCATTTCAACCTATATTGACAAAGGGATCATTTTAATTAGCTATATTATCATTAACTTGACTCATTAGTAATAAAGGTTCTATTGATATGTTTTTTATAAAGATATATTAACATTGATAAGATTAATTACAATATAGAATGCCTTCTTTCTGTCCTCTTCGTTTTTTGCATGTTTTCTTTACTTTTATTTCTTTTCTTCCCTTTCTCAGTCAGTGTGAATGGTTTCCTGTTGTGTTATGAATGCCTTTGGTCCTGAAGTGAAGTGTTTTAACTGTTACAGGTATGGCGTTGCTCTGTTTACCCAAGAATTTTTCACCCAGAGTTTAAACTCCAGTGCATGCCAAACCCAGATGTCTAATAACCACTCTTCCAACGATCAAAGATCTGTCAGGAACAAAACAACTGCCTGTCTTAAGGAAGGGTCAACTTCTGATGACATCCAAGAGTTGAGTGTGCCACATGTCAACACTTTGATTACCCCCCAAGACATCAGTGAAAGGCCTTCTTCTCACCAGAGGAGAGAAATGCAGTCACATAATACTGCCCAAGAAATGATGAGTCCTCCCAGGATTGGAGAAGTTTCAGCTCCTCCTACTGAAGAATTTGGAACAACTTACCATCCACTCAGGCAAGGTGAAAAAATAATTTCTCAAGGGAACATGCATCATATAAATGAAAAACAGAAGGATGAAGAAGTGTGGATTCCACTAGATGATGAAGAGATGATGGATTTGACTAAATCTTGCACCAATGATGTACCTCAAGTATCTAGATCTTTTGATGTAAAATCTCCACCTCCTAATTCCATAGTCAAGGATACCTGTTCTGGTAAGTTGTTATAAAAAAAATTATATGTATGCAAGAATTCCTTATATGTATCTAAATGCAGTGATTTCTAAGGAATTAGTATTTTCTTGTATAACTCGTATCAGCTGTTTCTCATTCCTGGTGTTTCCATGTGTATTCATGTTCCAGTTGAACTGTATCTTGTGCAACAAGATGTGCAATTTTTGGATACTGCCATTTAGTAGATAATACTAAGCTCTGCAGGACTCCTTAACATTTTTGGGTGTTTTATTATACCTTAGAGCTCCCCCTGACCTCCTAGAACTGCATCATTCATACCAGCACTTGGCTATCCTGTCAATACAACCCCCTTCCATGTATCAGCAAATTTTCACAGGTAGCCTCTACCTCACTGGGAATTGCTTAAGGGCCTCACAAGTCTTAAAGTTTCATCAAGATCTTTGGTTTCAGTCTGTATCTAGAAGGTCATAGTCTTCCAGGCACTTCCTCTTGTACGTGAAAAACAATCTTGAGGAAATAGTGTCATTCTGTGAACCTTCTGCCCATATTTTTACAAGATTTCATGCTTAGTCTTATTTGATTACTTAGATAAAACTCTTTTCTGTTCCAACAGCTTGATGTAGAAGAAAATTTTATTCAGACCCCCTATATTTAAAATATAAATTGATATTCTTAGTTTTAGCCACTTATTGATTCATAAATATAAATATACCTATGTGTATTCAGATATGTGTATTTTTGTTTTCAGCTCCAATGAGAACCAGAAGCAGTACCCGTAACCGTAGCCGTAAAGAAAAGAGCAGTGATAATATTCATTCCCTCGTCAGTCTCACGAAGCCTCAGATCGTGCTTAGTGCCGAACTCCATCCTGTGATACTGTCTTGCGTTGAAGGTCCTGATCTGTTTTACTTGCATCTTATTAACAATGAAACTGCCGAGATTGACAGGTTGGTTGGTTTTTTCGCTGCCCTTAATGATTGTTAAAAAGATGGATTTTGTAACTGCAAATATGCATTCTGCCAAGCTTGTTGGATTTTTATATGGTGTGCTGCATTTCAGTTTTTTTCTACTGACAGATATTGCTTATATTCTTATGAGATTTTGTGGTTATATTGCTTAAATAGCCACAGAAATTAGCACCTTGAGATTCAGTTAGATATATTACAAGTTTTCTTGTTTGGTCTTGATATGCTCATGTCAGTTGCACTAGCTTTTGTCAACTTCAGAGGAAAATCAGGTCCAGCTTACCCAAGAACTATAATATGATGACTTGGCACATTATTTCATACTGTTTATCATGCTCTACTCATCTTGTCTATGTTTAGTTCCTTTCCTGAATCTTAATTTATTTATTTATTTACTTATTTACTCATTCATTAATTCATTAATTTAACTAAATAGTTGCCATTGTTTGTATACTTCTACCTGCATTTATATTTCAGATTTCACGACACCATGACCAACCACTATAGATTTAATAATGAAATACTGCATTTGAAGCAGTTGCCCCATGATTCAATCTGGGCCGTACGCTCCAAAGATTCTAGTTGGTTTAGAGGACTCGTACTGGCCAATTTAACTTCATTTCAGGTCAGAAAATTCTCTCTCTTTCAGTAGCTTGCTTGTGCAGTTGTTTCATAGCCTCTTGTAAGCAACAGGATTATGAAAACATTAACAGAATGTAGTATTATTATGTCAGTTCTATACTTCTATACTCCTACTGTCATAGAGGTAAGCTTTATAAATTGCATTGCATTGGATTAGCATTTAGGATTACATTTACAATGTTTATGCAGATGTTGCATCTATTTAGCTACCCAAATGAGAATGGTGAGTAAGTATTTATTCATGAAATATGTTTGACTATTGCCTCGTAATAACTGATAGAGTGGACACAATAGCAAGATATAAATAATGGAACTAGATTATTTATAGTATCAGTTTTATAATGTGAAATTTCTTTGACTGTGATCTCATAATTACTCATAGCGAATGTAGTAATAAGATATAAATATTAAAAATAAAGGATTAATCACAATATCAGCCTTTGATGTCAGACAAAAAATCTTTTTTTCAGAAATAGTTTTACAGCAGCCAGGTTTGTGTTTTAGTCCATTTTGAACATATCTAAACCAGATCACTTTTTGTCAATATTGAAATGTAATATTATGTAATTTGTATGTAATTTTACTATTTGTTTGGATAATTTAAGGCCTATCCTTTTCAGGGGACTAAGTCATCAAGATTCGTGAAGTTTCGTTTGGTCGATTACGGAGATGAAATGGACGTAAAGATGAACGACGTCCGAGTTCTTCATGAAAATTTCACACTTACGCCTATGTTGGCCATTCCCTGCAGATTATCCCATGTGTGTTTTCTTTATTTTTTCTTTTTCTCATTATATAGCCTAGTAGAGATCACAGGTGGATTTTAAGTGATATAGTAATTTGTTTTACTTATCTATAAGCAACATTTATTATCAAATTTGAAATTAGGATCTTAAGTTCAAAAGGGTATTTTTCCATTTCAAAATGATGTTAATGAACTTGGGGATTAGCATTTGTAACAAATATATACACTGTGCATGTACAAGTCCGCTTCTATGTGTTTTCATTTACGAGTAAGTGATAATTGGATCATCGCCTATATTGCATATATTATTGAGAAGTAGCTTTTATGTTCATCACCTGTACAAAAGGTTAGATTAATTTGAGTAATAATTATACCTTAATGTAAAGGCATTGTTTTGGGAGAATTTGGGATACTAAATAAAGTATTAGTGTAAAACTTGGCTTAATGAAGGAAGGAATATGTCTTGGCCTTTAATTGCCATAGAGTTTTAAAGACATATGTACTGAACCCACCTACTTTTACTTACCTATTTGTTATCACAGCAATGAGCAATGCTCATGGTTCTCTATCTCTCCAGTTTTCTCATTTGCCATTTCTTATCAAACTGTTCCTCAGAACCGTGGATACTACTAGCTGCCACTGCTTTGTCATCCAAACTGCTCCATATATTTATAATTCTTAGACTAAAAATTTATTTCCTTTTATACTGCGATTTTCAGGCAGAGGCTTCCAATGTTGGACAAGAAACTATTGCCGCTGGTTTAGGCAAAGAAGCCTTTGAAAAGCAATGTGGAGGCTACAAAGCGGTGCTGCATGCCGAGTTTACATCTGTCAATGCGTAAGTACTCACAAAGAAATGGAAAATTTGTTATATTAGTTTTGGACGGCAGATGCACATTACTTTGCAATTTTTAGTGCAGGAGTAATAATAATTTTAAGTTTAGTATTGAATAATATGAAAAAGGGTGGAGATGTTAATGATTTTGTTATTTATTGCACAATAGTATTTATTGTACTTTTAAGAAATTAATTTCAATATTTTGCTAAGGACAAGATGAATTCCTTGGTTAGTAATTATTGTATAAATTTCAATCACAGTAATTTTTTTTTTCTTTTCTTTATGCAGAAGTGGCATATATGAAGTCATCTTACAGAACTCTGATGGCAATGTGATAAATTTTTTGAACTTGGATGCATCATCTTCTCTTTCATCAAATCAGGAAACTCAAAGCAAAGTCCCTCAGGGAAGAGGTAATCATTTTAAGATCTTATACTCTACGCCTTGAAGTTGAAGATGAGATTGAGAGAAATTGTTTTTCTCATTAATAAATTATTTTATGCATGGTTAACAAATGTAAAATAGTGTATATATGTAGTTATATTTAATATTTAATGTTTAATGAGGTTAAATTTCTAGGGAAATAATTCAAGAGATTTGAGCTGGAACCCTTTAAATTATTTCCCTTCAATAGTGGATTACTTCTATATTATTTATCTTTTGAGTTTATGAAGAATAAAACCACTTAAAATAGTGTGAATAATTAACAGGGGTACGGTTTGGGGAGTGAATCATGTTAAGGTGTGGACATAAAAAGAAGCTAAACTTCTTGTTTGGATAC
>BDMR012750611.1:0-11578 GCA_002091895.1 Caridina multidentata
TCTCATCACATTTATAGCTGTAATATGTCTCTTGTAGTCTTTTGGTCTATTACCATTATTATAGCTGATTGTAAGCAAGCTTGTCTTTGCCTTCCAGTTTGTTTTGTTAGAGCTGAATCTTTAATATATTGAAGCTGTTTAGATTTTTCCTTTAGAGCTTAAAATGATAAAAGGGTATATTTGAGAAATAAAGTATCAAAATCTATGGAAACAGTGGCTTGAATTAGTTTAAGTATATATCTTTGGTCTGCAGTAGCATTAGTTATTAAAAAAGGATAAGGATTGATTACCTTAAGTGATTACCATATTGTTATATCATGTAGATGAAGTACAGTAAAGCTTGGGGAATATTTACCCTTTCCAGAGTTGTTGGTAGATACTTGGAGTGAAGTTTGCTGTCTCAGCAAAAATATATAAATGAATGAGCTCTATGAAGAAATATTAGAACGGATATTCCTATTAATGAATATATGCATGAATGAGAGCTGGTAGATCATATATTTGATTCAGATTGTAAGAGCTGTCATGTTAATCATCATTCTTTTATCCAGGAGTGCATTGTTTCTTGAACCTTGGGTCTTTTTTAATGCTCAGATAAAGAAAGTTTAGGATGATAATAGTACCATATTAATATTTTATTATTCATAATTCACATATATTTTTCCTTACTCTGTTCTTTGTTTTAACTTCCAGCACCTGATCCGAACTTCAATCAGTTCGGCAGTGGTGCACCAATTAATGGGGCAAGTCCTAATAATAGTGCTTGGGCCAATTTTAATCAGCAGCCACAGAACACTAAAATGCATTGGATGGCTAGCAATGGACCTGCAAATCCATTTATGGTGAGTACCTTTACTTCTCTTTAAATGAGTGCTTTATGCATTATTAACAAATGATTATTTAATGATTGTATTATTGCAAATTACATGTTTACCATGGTATTGTAATATGTGAATATGGGATAATCCCTTGTATGAGAAAAGTGTTCATCTGATTCCTTCTTTTATGGGTTATGAGAAATACCTTTTGTATATAAAATTTCCTGCAAATGGCTATTTAGATTGCATGTCCAAGAATCACCCCCAAAAACTGAAGAAAAAAGTTTATCAAAAAATTATGTTTGTATACCCACTGTATATTTAATCTAATTTTATAAAATTTGTTGGTTCCAGTTTAGAATGCTTTAAGAAATAATGATATAAGAAATCAGATTATTACTTTTAAATGATTTATGAGAATCATTTTTGTAATGCATCTTGTACATAACGTTTGAAGCAGTTGCAGTTTAAGCTTATTCCCTAAGCTTGAGTGGGCTTAATTTTGTCCATTCATGTTACTTATTTTCTGATAGTTATCTATTCATTTGTATTGCTGTTTTGCCAGAAGTTCTCATTTTTTTTAGAATTAATCTCACGGGTATTTCTTGACAGGCCACTCCACAAATGCCTTCCAGTGGAACCTCCTACAATCCATTTCTGTGAGTGTTATAGCAAAGTGTGGTAAAATGCTTCCTAAGTCAACACAGGGATGCCACAGTGACAAGTGACCTCGTGCTAAATGTAGTCAGTTAAGAAGTTATGAAGTTTAATTATTTTCTAGGTCATCTACTTATGGTAACTGTTATTGGGTTTCTTTGTAAACAGTGCTTCTCTAGCTTCTGTGGTTTTCTTTTTCCTCTTGTTTAAGTAATGTAAAACCGAACAAAGTTTTTTACACTTTTTGTGGGTGTATTTTTTGTACAGCAAGTACCCTTGACAGTATAAAAAACACTCACTTTAAGGAAAAGATTTTTTGTTAGTAATTTGCTGAAATGGAAACAGACTGTTTTTCATTATGAAATTTGTAGCATGTGGTATGTGTAATAAAGGCATAATGAACAAATGACCAGCAACATCATGCAGTTAGGTGAGCAGATGGATCTCTTAAGTAATTGCAGCACATCACATCTACACATGGCAATTTTGCAACACAATTTTTTTTTTATGTTTTAAGTCGAGGAATATAATATTAGTAATACTGGGCGTGGTATCTTTTAATAGCGGAATATCAAATATTTGGATTCATCAGTCAGTGTGACAAAATGTATAATGATCTTATCGTTCAGAATAGTAGCAAATTTACTGTAAAACCTAGGACTCGTATACGCTTTTTAGATCATGATTGACCTTGAGGTAGTTGATTGCATAGCAATATACTTTTGATACAATAGCTGCCTGTATACTTGTAGCTAATGTTCTTTGCTTAATGAAAAATAAAACTAGTGTACCACAGATAAACTCAAAGCAAGACAGTTATATATAATTGACAAAGGTATGTTTGCAGCACAAAATTTGTTTCACCCAGTAGATCATTGTTAAAGCTATGTAAGATATTTCTGTGTTAAATATAAGTATATATTATATCACTATTTTGAAGTCTTATTTATAATTGTTGATTTTTAAGTCCGTTCAGAGTTATATAGAATATTTTAGATATTACTTATCTGTCAGTTTAGAGGCCATCTTTTATTAGGGAGGATTGTAAGTGATAAATTATTAATTTAGGTTTTCCTTTTTATATTTTCATCCTGTCATTATACCCTTACCATATTAAAAGAAAAGGCTCACACTGACCCTTCTTCAGTATCAGTTTAGAATGCTAAATACTTATTAATTCCTGTGTTCTTATTGCCACTGTGACTACTGTTGCTGTTATTGAAGCCCTGTAACATATTGGCAGCCTTTTGTTGGATTCATATTTGCCTTCTCTATTTTCTTTTCTTTTTCGTTCAGATTACTGCTAACTATTGAATGAAGAAGTGATATGCTCATGTAGACATTCAGTTTCTCTGTAAATCATACATAATCATGTTTGTATCATATGAAAACAGGAACCATTTTTATTAGACAATAGAGGGCTGAAGCTATTAAATAAAGATTAGAAATATTTTTGGTCACTAAGAGGATGTATATGTTTATTGCTAGATATAATCAGCTTCTGCCTGAATGTACATATTGGCGCTACTAAGTACAAGATATAAACTAGAGCTGTAGCTTTGTCATTCATATTGAGTTGTCATATCATATTTATTTCATTCACTGGTACTTTTTCCCTTCAGAATCAAATGTTCTTGTAGAAAAGGTATCTTACGACTGTCATGCTTACATCATGCACTTGCATATAACAGATATATATAATATATATATATATATATATATATGTAGCTTTTGGAATCAGTAAGGCCTAGATTAGGGCTTTTTTGATAAAACCATTATCATGTCTCCTGGTATTGCTTTTTGGATTTCCTTAAACTGAAATAGTAGATAAGCTCCATTTGCACATTGAGTCAAGCACCACTTGTGCCGAATTCTTTCCTTAACTTGAGTCACGGGTATTGGGCCGGGTGGTTGTTCTCTATGAGGACTACTCTTTTTTTAATATATGCAAGCTAGGTTCCCGACTTTTCTTGCAAGGAGTTGTATGTGTGGAGTCTTTGTATTTAAGCATTTACCAAGAGCTTATATGAGTTTACACTATCCACTTTGCAAAACATAGGAGACATGATTAAGATGCACCCAAGGCTTGTAGTACTCTTGAATAATAACTATTTAATTCATAGCTTCCACTTCATTTGGGAGTTTTTGTTTATCATAATTGGTGTTTGGTAAATAAAATGAGTCAGTGATAACATGAAATTTACATATTAAGGAAGACTTGAGTCACAAAATATGATAAATTTACCTAATAATCTAAATTTTCCGGCGAGGAGGGTCTTTCATGAGTTTTCGTAACATTATTTGTGATATTTGCACTGGTCACCTAACCCATTTGTTTTCACTTATTACAAAAAAGCTTATAGTTTACAATCTGTACTAGTTGTCCAGTTGGTTAATTTGCCGTTTCAGTGTTTAAATAGGTTTAAACAATATCCATATTACAAATCTCTCATTCACCTAACAGCTAATAATTTCCTTTATTCTGAATGCAAGAAAAAAGGGCTTCTTCCCTTATGAAAAGCTGTCTTTTATATTTTATATATAATACAAATAACCATTCTGAATTATCATTTGATAGCAATATACCCTTACATTAATGTGTATGTAATTCTTCATTTGTAAAATATGTCTTGAAAATAGCTATATAAAATAGTTTTATCAGGACATATGAGCTCCAGTATTAAAAATACTGTCTTTTGAAATGCTTTTTCTTCTCATAATGTGTGCTTTCGGAATGCTCTCCTACAGCGTTCAGCCTGTATTTAAACCTCATAGAATTGAGTAGTGTGTTCTGTTGTCTCTGACTGCAGCTACAAAATCTTGATATGTAATGTTATGTATAATTTTTATGTTTATGCTGAAATTATTTGCACTATTAGATATCTTTCTCTGGTTACAGTTAACATGGAATGTGAGGGTGAAAAGCCTATGTGCTTAGTTTGAGTATTTAAAATGGAATTTTTTCCAGCCACTTGATCTATGTCACCTAAGAATGCATTGATTTTCTTGCATTTTCTATCATAAAGGAGAAAAAGAAAAGTTGTTTAGGAGTTCATAATCTGTTAATATATAATTTCAGAATGAAATAGTGTTGCATGGCTGTTGTGCTAAGAGGTTAGAAATGTTTGTAGTGAGGAACTTTGATGTTTTTAATTTATTATATGCAAAGACTATGACTCTTTTGAGTGTATTTCCCAGTGCTTGTTATTGCTGTTTACTATAGATTTATATTGAAGCAGAACCAGTATTCTGTTTTTTTTCCGTCCCTTGTAAATGAAGCGACTAGTGCTAAAAGTGTTTTTGAGGATACTTACTTGAAATAGTAAATTGAAGGGTATGGAAAGGAGTTTTCTCTTAAGCATTTTTCACTTCTTTCTTTTACAATGTCTACACTGTGGCTAATATATATGAATGATATTTTGGAAAATGAAGGAGATGACATTCAGAATTCCTGAAGTATGAGTATACTTACACTACCAATCTCCTGTCATATATTTTTCTTTAAAAGTAGAAGTAGGAACTGGGTAGTTAACAGTCAAGGTAGATCTGCTTTAAGAAAGATATTAAAGATTGCATGAGAACTCAAGTTTTTATCTGGGAGCTCCTTTATTCCAGAAATATTTTTTTCTGTATTAAATCCCAGAAATTATGTTCGTAAATACTTTATTGTAATGAAACCCCATTATAACTTTACTACTGTAGGGTGAGGAAAGCTGGTAGCTTCATTATATTTTAGCTCGTGCACCCTTCAGAGTCGTTGAACATTTGAGCTCAAATACTCCCAGCTTTTTAAGACTATTACTGAAGTTTGTGTCTTGCAGTCCTATGCTTTACTCATTACTCTTGAAAGTCTGCAATATGTTGTTTGCCTTTCTCTGCATTACATAGCTTTCTGAGCAATAATTCACTTATTTTAACAAACCTCTCATTATTTAGTTGTTATATGTGTCAGTAATACACGTTTAACTCTGTTTTTCTTGTGTTATACTAAGTTTCTGCTCAGTAAGCTGTAGACTATCTAATCACACTATGTTGGTGCAGAATTATTTATAACTTTTAAGTCAGTAGTAGATCCTGGAAGACTTCCTCCCTTGGTCTATCAATAAACACACACGTAACCATACAAATGAATAACCAAAAATTTCTATATTAAATAATGTATTTATTTAAATCTGTAATGTGGAATTTACAATTTACCTTTGCGTTTAGGAAATTATGATTTTGGTGTTATAAATTGAGCGTAATAGAACCTTTGGCCTCCCTAACACAATTATGTGCCATTAGCCTTAGGACCCACTCCCTTTTTTTTTTTCCATCTGCTGGATCTTCTGCTGCTCTTAGTCTCTTGTGATGTAGTTGGTGTAACAATGAATTCCTTGGGTATATTTTATGTAAGTCATATGCAGAATTTTGTGGGTTGCAATCAAGATGTGGAGAGTAATTTTTTATTTGATAGTGCAGTATTCATGTTATTTTTCATAACAAGAAAAAAGGTTAGACAGTACTACTTTTATGAAATTCTTCAAAGCTGGCTAATGTATCTGTGACATTTTGATCTTTAAATTGTTTTGTCTTTACCTAATGTAACAAAGAAGTATTGTCTTAAACCAGTTTTATGATACAAAGTTCTTCTGTGGAGGTAAAACAGCATGTGATGACTCACTTTGCCAATATTCATTGGTATACGTTGAAGTATTTCATTGGCATTTATAATAGGAAAATGTATCATATCGTACCACTTTTCCTTGCAAATCCCCAGAGGATAGGTTTAATTAAGTCACTGTTTTGGCTAACATGATTAAATGATGTAGCCAAGAATTCTGTTCAGGACTTTAATATAAAGAGAAGTAACATTATCAGTCTTTAATTTAAATGCTTCATTATAACGTGTTCAACAAGTTTACATTTCTCATGTTGATGGTGGATAAAGAGCATTTCTTACTTTTATACTGAATTAAATTCAATTGCTAACTGATATTATTTGCATGTATTATAATAAATACACTAATTGTAGAGAATGAAATACCTTAATGTATCGATCTCCCCTAATTAATACCACTGTTGTGAACAAGCATATATTAAGTTAGGAATGGTGAATTTTTCATACTTTTATAGTTGAGAATCTGGAAATTAAAAAATCTCATGATGTTTCAAGTGCATTAACAGCAAAGGAAAACTAATTTGTTTATAATCATCACATGACTTCCATTGCTCTCACCAATTTGATGAATAATACAGTGTTGTTCAGTAAACAGGATATATAATACTAAAAAGGTTTTCAGTCATGGGCCTGTGTTTTTGAAATATCCTCAGTCTTATTACAATATTTGACTTGCTCGTATTCATAAGTATTCAAAAGTATAAATAGCAGTAGGGATAGACATTTTTATCATTATTTTTTTCTTTTACTATATGATTATGATTTTAATTATTATAATTATTATTATTATTATTAGCATTGTTATTATAGTTAGTATTATTCTTATTGTTGTTTGTATTATATTACTTATTTCTTTTATTTGGTCATGTATAACATGTTTTGGCTCTCTTTGTTATCTGTATTGGTAATACTTCACAAGCATACATAGCATAAGGTAAGTCTTTTCAGATCATTCAATGGCATTATTATTCATTCATTTCCTTTCATTTCATTAAATCATCATTTGAAAACAGTATATTGCATTGTATTTTGCTTTATATATTTGTGGTAAAAAAACCCATTGATATTGAAATATACGTCCTCTAGATATATGAGAGTTTTCTTATCCTTTGTGGCCATCTTGAGTACTGTTTATTACCGTATATTCTCTAATCACAATGAAGCAATAGCATTTATATAAAGAACTCTGGAGGATATAAAATGAGCACCTCACTGGAAAAGTTCCTTATACCCAAATTGCAGCATATATTAAACACTGAAGCTGTCAAAAGCCTTGTATGCCACCTTGGCCACTACATGAAAGCTCTGGTTGACATTTCACCTTTCCTCTAATAATTATTCTTCTATATTTCTTCACATCTCTCGGTAAATAAATTAATTAGTAGTAATTGTCAGAAAAGTCTGTATAATATAATAATAATGAAACGAAAATCATGTATTCATTAATGTATTCTGTACGTTAATGAAAGTATTCTAGAGCTTTTATAAAGACGGAGTATGTATACTAGAGGTCTGCAAATGAGATATGTTCCAAATTGCTACTAAGCTGGTCAGAGATCATTGATAGAGTACAGTATTATTATGGCAACTGTTTGAGAGAGAAAAAATGGCCAATGACTGACAAGCAAAGAAATGAGGGAGAAGGGCCCTGAAAACAGCCAGAATGGAAAAATAAAAGAAAGTGATGGTTTTCCTGGGCTTCAAAAGCTTTTATACGGTATATATGTACCTCTCACTCCATCGATGAAGGTACCATTCCACTTCAGAGAGAAGTGGAATGGTTCTTAAATTTGGAAGGGCCAGGCAAGAACCATTTTAGCATCTATAAAGTAAACCATTAACTGTATACATAATGGTAAAGAAACAAAAGAATAGTGGCTAAAAATCTGCATTTATTCCCAGCAGCCTTATAATTTTCTACTGGAATGAGAGATTTTTGGTTAACTATGCAAAAAGTCTCGATTAAAAAATATAAACTTGCAGAAAATCTCTTCTATCCAAAGTTTTGTAATGCAGAGGAGTCAAACATCTGGGTTTGAAGGTCACAGACCTGAGACAAATATTCAATCCTTCCCATTTTAAGGCGGAGGTATATGCCTGCAGCGTGGAAAAAGAAAAATGTTGATTTTTAACCAGTGGCAGAATGGTTCCAAGCCCTCAAGAAGGCAATTTACAAAGAATAATGCACAAGATGAGTAACTGGAGCAATATGAATAAGTGCACTGAAATTCAGCATAAGTTCATGAAGATCTTTAAGAAAATACATCCCACCTTCCTTGGTAAGGCTGAGACTGCATACATGATCTAGAGAAGTGCTCTGTAGAGAACTGATAAAAGAGCACAAATACAACAAGTTTAGAGATAGTGCCTCATTTTGGATAGCAAATACTCTTTGGCATAATTGTCTTCCTGAGAGGTAATGTCAAATAAAACGTCACATGTGATATATATAACCCTCTCTGTCTAGTAAGCTGAAACTAGAATTTCATAATGTACATGATTGCATCTATGGTTTCAATCATGTACAATCCACCTGGGATTACAGACTGCAATGGAGAAATATTACTATTTTTTTTTTTTCAAACGTTTTCCTATGCTTGTGCTTGTTTAATGCCTTGATGTGACATTAAAATAAAAATTGGGAAAGGAAAACAAAATTAAAGAAATAAATAACAAATATTTTATAAGTACCTAGTTTTGTATTTTTAGATTGTAATTTTGGATAAATTTTTCCTTTACTATTCTTAACTGTAGATGGCAAATCAAAACACTAATAAATAACAGAAAGATGTGTGGTAGTTTCTGGGAAGATTCAAGCAAAAAAAAAACCGCAATAACAATAGTTAAAGAAAACAGTAAAAGCTCATATATAAGATTGCTTCTACAATAACATAATAAAACCTGCGATTTTAGAAGCAGAATAACTATATAATACAAACATTTTGAACGGCTACGTATTATATGCAGGTTAATTTTGTGCACTGACAACTCTGTCGAAGTGGAGCTGTTATGAGAATTATTCAATATTCAGTAACAATAATACATTTTAACATATTAATTAATATAATTAAATTCTGATAAATAATAATTATTATTTAGTTCTATTTAATATAAGTTTAATCAAACAAAACTCCATTATTCCAAACGAATTTTGATCTGAAACATACACTTGGAGAAGCATCTATTGTCATGAGAAACAAAGAGGCCAAGTGATCTGCTATTTTGAACCCTATATCCTGCAAGTGATTTGGTATATTGTATCTTAAGTACATACCAGGTGCTGAAGGGTATGCTATATTGACCTTTAAGTGCAGATCGAAACTTATCAGTTGTCAACAACCATATCCTTGGATCGATGAACCATATTCTCCCTTATATACTTGGAGAAGCATCTATTGTCATGGGAAACAAAAGTCCAAGTGCTTGTTATTTTGAGCTCTATATCCTGCAAGTGATTTTGGTAAATTGTATCTTCAGTACAGACCAGGTGCTAAAGTGTATGCTATATTGACTTTTAAGTACTGATCGAAGCTTATCAGTTGTCAACAACCATATCCTTGGAGTGATGAGCTATATTCCACCTTGAGGGTGCACAAAAGGACTGCATGCGTCATACGATCTTCTTCCTCTCGAAAATTTGTCTTAGAGCTCAGTCAGTCTAACATCTTTACACAGGTAACATTAAACTGACTCACACAGTCACCTTCAAATTCTTCAGTGAGTTAGCACCAAGTTCATCAACCCACCCCACTCAAGTCTTCAGTTACCTCTCCGCCTCTGTCAAATACTTCGCCGTTCGAAGCTGTCATTATATTCTGCAGTGTTACAAGGGAAACCTGGAGCTCCATGCGAATTCATCCCAATAAAAAATCCTCATCTTAAGAATCATCAAGATCTGGACATCTACTTCTTTGATTACATGATGTGAAAGATCGTGTTTGCATTGGATGTTCGTGTTTTAGATTTTTTTATTTATTTCATGATAAGCTAAAAAGAGTTTTTCACGTTGGGTAATTAATATATTTCCCAGTACTGTGAATAAGATGATGGGCTAAAACCAATTTTGATCTCAAGGGGGATAGCTATAATAGGCACTGGAACATAAGAGTGAGGATCCTTGTTAAAGTGCAAGGTTGAAGGGATTTATAATTGTAGGAGCAGTGAGGTTTCAACTCAACGTAAGGTCTAGCAAGTATAGGGGCCAAAGCTGTGAAATGGTGGTTGTTACACTGGAAAGTCATCATATGGCACAGTTGCAGCAGTGCAACCTTGCTTGGCAACAGCAAAAGAACTTGCTGAGGACTGCAGTAGTGAAAAAGTAGCAGGGTTGCTGGATGGTAAAGGCCACAGCTGTACAGCAGCAAAAGCTAGTGATGATTGTATACCCGGCATCACTGAAGGTATGAGGAAGGCCTAAAACCTCTCTCTAAGGTGCTTCAAGAGGGCTTATACTGTGGAAAGTGGAGTGATACCTTTGGTCTTACCTCCAGGTTTAAATATACTTATAACTCTACAAATTTCAAAATCCCAAGAATTCTAACCTGTCAGAAACAACCTAAAATGCATTTTCAAATAGGATATCAAACTCTTAGGAAAGGCCCTGGTACCACCCGCTTTGTAATAGTAATACACAAAACCATCTTGTTCTGTTAAGTGAGACTGATAGGTGGCACAAAAGACTAGATATTTTAGAGTAATGAATTTTGGATGTGAACAAACTGTTTGATTATTCATCCGCTTTTGGTCACCAATTGGACTGGCTTTCCATACAGTGAACTCCCTTCAGGAGGTACCTTATCTATGCTCTCTTTGGAGAATTGTCTGCTCCCAACTGGAGTGTTGTAGCTAAGACTTGCAGAATTTATTTTCATTTGGCTGAATTGCTTGTTGCTGCTGATTAGAGAGGTTCTTCATAAATTTTTTGTTAGACTTACTGCATCTGGCAGTCTGAGTGAGTCTGCTTATTCAACATAGACTTGTTTGAGCGGTTAGTGTCCACACTGTCGTATCATCCATTCAGCCCAAGGTCGAAGTTAATTTTCTTCCATCCTAGCAACCAGTAAAGTCTAGAGTAGAAAGGCTCCAATTTAATTTTTATAGTCTCTGCCTCATAGCCAGAGTTGTTGTTATTCAGACTGTAGTAACTCCTATTTCACTTGATAATTGAAAAAGAAATTAATTAAAAAAGTAGACAGGTTTGTCAGAAACCTCCCAGGATAATTGCAGTCATTTAAGAATTATTTATGAATACTTTTATATTCAATATTTTATTTAATATTGTCATATCAAATGAACTCTAATATTCCATTCGAGTTTGATCTGCAAGCAAACATCAAGAAGAAAAATTATCTTCAGACATTTTGGAGCATGCGCAGTTAGTCCCCCCACCTTCTACAACTAACGCTTCCACTTCCAGATCCCTTTCTTTGCTTCACCTCAAAGC